>SNQJ01S0248292.1:0-13008 GCA_010110895.2 Picea sitchensis
AGTAATTAGTTAGTTATTTAAGCTCTTTTATTTATTTTATTTGTTTCTTCTAGGACTTTTAGATTGGGAAACAGAGCCATTAAACCCGTCATAATGAGTTATACCAAATGGCTTGGGTTATTTAGACAACCCCGGACCGGACTCACTCTTCCAGTTGACAGACGGTCAATTTTTCCCGTCAACAGAATCCCACTCCAACCTGTGACTGTCTCTAGGGATTATGAGCAATGCGGGTTGGATATAATAAGAGAAATTACACCTAGCTCTTCAAAACTGCACAAGTACATCCTTACTGCCACTGACTATTTCAAGAAATGGGTAGAGGCCATTCCTCTGACTCGTGTAAATGAGAAGGTAGTAAACCAATTCATAGAACAACAGCTGATCAAAAGGTTTGGTGTCCCTTTTGTTCTGGTCTTTGATAATACATCTTATTTTTATTCCACCCTATTGACGGAGTTTTCTATGGACAAGGGAATCATAACTAAGTACTCTGCAAATTATTATCCCTAGGGAAACGGTGTGGCACAATCAACTAATACGAACCTGGTGAGAATATTAAAAAAGACGGTTGTAGATATCCAAATAAATTGGCATAATCTACTCCATAATGATCTATGGGCCGATAGAGTCACACCCAAAGAAGCTATAGGGAATTTTCCATACTTTTTGTTCTACGGGAAAGAAGCCATCCTCCCAAATGGGCTCTATCTTCCATCTCTTCAACTAGCCCAATATCCCAGAGAGGAACCTTCGTCGATTGTACAACAAAGAATCAACATGCTGTTCATGCTGGAAGAAGAGAGAGAAAAGGATAAGTCAAAGTTCGTAGCTCACCAATAGATAGTGAAAATATGGTTCGATAAGCATAAGGCTAAGGAAAAGAAATTTGAAGTAGGAGACTTAGTCCTGAAGTGGGACAGGGAAAATGAACCAAAAGGGAAGCTTTCTAAGTTTCAGAATCTATGGCTTGGACCGTTCCAGGTGGCTGATAAGATTGGGGCATGAACTTATCAGTTACAGAATCTGATGGGGGAACCTAATTCCCTCCTAGTAAATGGCCAAGCTCTAAAACAATACTTCCAATAACAAAAAAAAAAAAATGTGTGTTTTGTGTTCCTTGTTGAGTATCTTCATTGTTGTGAAATACTTTTTTTTGTTTTTTCTTATCTTTTTGGTTTTTTGCACTTTTGAATGTGTGTCCGGCAAGATGATGGTTGGCCTTAAAATCATGCAACATAGAAAACTCTGTTTCTAACTTGTCTCTCACTTACAAACACGAGAAGAAATGGAAAACTTGCAGTTAATTTGAGGAATCCTCTGTCTAACCTGAGAAAATGAAAAACTTCAGAGAAATGCCAGAAGTTTCTACTTTGTGGTTCAGTAATAACTTAAGGGAAAGAAGGAAAGTTGTAAAGGACTACATGAACCATAAGACGAAGCTAGTGAAGGATCCACCTTAACCATCTCACTTTGCAAATAAACATACATCCTCCACTCCCACTCACTCAGGGCATCATGCTAAAATAAAATTGATATTATCAAAAGAGTGAACAATAGGAGAGGGTATGCATATATATTCGTCGGGGATATGGATGCTCGCTGGAAACGGAGCAAGGTCTGTGATGTTGGGGTGACTCCGTCGGGGCTATGGATGCTTGTTGGTAGTGGAGCGACACCAAAGAAGGTGAGTAGAGGTAATTAAAGGCTTCATGTCGGTGAATACTTTGCTAAAATTTTGTAAAAAGGGGGCATGAGTCAGGTTCAAAGGAAATGAAGAAGGAAAAGGGTTAAAACCCCACAAGCAGACCCGGAAGAATCAACCGAAGAACTCCAAATGCATAGGTTAAGAGGTTCTGATTTAAGACCAGTTAATATTCTCCATCAGCTTCCGTATCAGCTGGGCCTTAGGTGAGAATCAAAGACTCTACCTTCACCCATTGAATCTCCATTTGTTGAGTACTCAACACACCCTAAAAAGTCTATGTCCAATTCTACTTTTTGGGTACAACTTGATCCTTTGGACTGTATGTTTCCACTTTAGTATGCAACTGTTGCCTGTGCTTATCTTTTATATTTTCATGTTTGAATTGTTTAAAGTCTACTTGAACATATAAAGAATCATCTTAACTTTAAAAGGGACTTAACAACTACTTAATAAATCGTTAGTCTAAAGTTTTCCCCAACACGCTTAGAAAACTCGTCATCGGGAAATATTAAAAGTGACGAAAATCGCTTGAGCAGTTCAAAACAGTCGAGCAATGAATTTCACCAGCGTCGGTAGAAGGAGGTCTCTCATCTCCGCGAATAAAATCCACTAAAGATATCGTTGAATATTGATCCGTTCAGCTTCGGGAGAAAAAATGAAAGAGTAAGCGTCGCGCGAGTAAAGGAATAATATCGTCGATCGGCGACCCCAGAAATGTTTTCAGTGTCGAGAGATTATGAAGATGATAACCTGCCCAGAAGATACATGCTTAAACTTTTTGCGATCACTGATCCCTGATACCATCGGCATTGAAAGTGTTTACCAGGAGTATATCAATGGAAATATACACAAGGATAGTAGTCAATCCCCAATCTATACACCAGAGAGACGTGACGTGATGAGACATTTTATCCCTTAGATAGGTTAGGTACGAAGCATTTAAAATGTTAGTTAATTCGTGGATCATGCATTAGTTTCTTTCTCATGCACAAATCAAAAGAGACCGTTTAAGCCTATCGATACAATGCATCTCCCTCCGTGCCTCTGTCGGCAACTAGTTAGAATTTATTTGCAGAGATCCGACAGTAGTTTGTTTTGAATTACATTCATTACTCATAGTCACTGAATGATATGACTGATGGGATCTCTTCCATTATATTCTTTTAAGTCATTATGTATGATCCTATTCTTTGCGGAAAGGAGTTCAGAACACTGAGAAGAGTAAAGTTAACAATCTGGAGAAGGCTTCCAAGGGTCAGTAAGTATTAAACAACAATCATAGCAAGCATTACAGGTATGTATCGCTTATATTGTTTTTTTTTCCTCTTCATTTTGTATGTCTCCACCCAACGCTACTGTGTACGCATGTTTAAAATACCATTTTAATTGCAGGAACAATGCCTTTGAAGAAACCCACCACCAGGAAATCCCCAAGAGTGCCAAATATGCAATAACCAGAAGTGAGAGAGGGATCTACCCCAGCAGTTGAAAGGAAATTAGAATTCACTCCAAAACCCATGACTGTCATTAAGACGGCCACCAAGAAGGTCTTTGTCCAACCCCCGACCTTCAAAGACATAGAGGTGATCATTGGGACAAAAACGACACTCTCTCCCTGGGAAGAATTGTTTAATAAAATCAAGAAGGAAGAACCCCTCAAGTATACCCTACACAATAATCATGATACAAGAAGACTTGATGATGATGTCCTCCCAAATATCTGTAGGTCATATATGCATATGGTGGCAAGCCGGACTCCGATGTTTCCTTGCATTGAGATCCTAAAGTTGCTCATTGACCACACTCATGCACAAAAATGTTTGATTAATGACAATAACGATGAGTGCGTAGGGGTTTTGTTTCCATCAGAGGTTTAGAGTTACTACAATATCAGGGAGCCGAAAGGAAAGCTGAACACCGATTTCATTGTAAGTTTCTATGCAGCACACGACACCAACAAAATCATGGCGTCATGGTGGAGGGAAGATAAAAAATTCATGAACGAGACTTCCGACTGGTATCCGATGACCAATCTAAGGGAACCATACACATACCTGATGGCTCTTCTCTGCAGGTTGCATGGGGAGAAAGATTGCTCCCAATTTTTAGAGGCTTGGATGCCTCTATCTTATAAGGTAGCCATTTCAGGCACAAGCTTCAATTTGGGGGCCATCATCTCCAAACAGCTGAGCACTTGCATACAAAAAGCCCAGATATCGAAAGAGGGAGAAACCCTCTCCTTCTACATGGCCTCATATCTACTAGATGTCATCTGCGCTAGGAACGTTTTCTCTGGAATGAACCTAAACTGGCACTCCTCTAAGCTCCCAGTCCATGTATACTTCAACATCTTATGGGAAAATAGGTACAATAAATCATATTCTCTTCTCTGTGACTAGTTTATTGCACACGTTTATTATTTGTTGTTCAAGAAAGAGTGCCCAAGGCTTTCGGATGAAGAAAAAAAGGTTATATCGAAAGTAGGTCACTGGTATCTAGATGAGTGTGAGACCTACATTAGGGTTTTCGGTGCCACAAGGGAACCCCATTTGTTACCCATATATGTCATTGAATGACTAGTGCTAGGGGAAATTTTCTATCCTACCATTCTACAAATTTATAACGCAGATATCTCCATCGGGGCTATGGACGCTCGCTAGCAGCGGAGCAAGGTCTGTGATGTTGGGGTGACTCCGTCGGGGCCATGGACATTTGTTGGCAGCGGAGAGACACCGAAGAAGGTGAGTAGAGGTAATTCAAGTATTCATTTCGGTGAATACTTTGCTAAAATTTTGTAAAAAGGGGGCATGAGTTAGGTTCAAAGGAAATGAAGGAGGAAAAGGGTTAAAACCCCACAAGCAGACCCGGAAGCATCAACCAAAGAACTTCAAATGCAGAGATTAAGAGGTTATGATTTAAGACCAGTTAAGATTCTCCATCATCCTCTATATCAGTTGTGCGTCAGAGGAGGATCAAAGATTCTTCCTTCACCCAGTGAATCTCCATTTGTTGAGTACTCAACACACCCTAAAAAGTCTATGCCCATTTCTACGTTTTGGGTACAACTTGATCCTTTGCACTGTTTGTTTCCACTTTAGTATGAAACTGTTGCATGTGCTTATATTTTATGTTTTCATGTTTGAATTGTTTAAATTCTGCCTGAACATATAAAGAATAATCTTAACTTTAAAAGGGACTTAACAACTACTTAAGAAATTGACAGTCTAAAGTTTTCTGCAACACGCTTAGAAAACTCGCCATCGGGAAATATTAAAAGTGATGAAAATCGCTTGAGAAGTTGAAAACAGTCAAGCAATAAATTTCACCAACATCGGCAGAAGGAGGTCTCTCATCTCTGCGAATAAACTCCACTAAATATATCATCGAATACCAATCCATTTGGCTTCAAGAGAAAAAATGAAAGAGTAAGCGTCGCGCGAGTAAAGGAATAATATCGTCGATCGGAGACCCCTAAAATGTTTTCGGTGTCGAGAGATTACAAAGATGATAAAACACCCAAAAGATACACACTTAAACTTTCTGCGATCACCGATCCCCGATACCATCGGCATCGAAAGTGTTTACTAGGAGTATATCAATGGAAATATACACAAGGATAGTAGTCGATCCCCGATCTGTACAATGGAGAGACGCAACGTGATGAGATGTTTTAGCCCTTAGATAGGTTAGGTATGACGCATTTAAAATCTTAGTTAATTCTTGGATCGTGCATTAGTTTCTTTCTCATGCGCAAATCAAAAGAGACCATTTAATCTTGTTGATACAATGCATATCCCTCCGTGCCTCCACCATCAACTAGTTAGAATTTATTTGCAGAGATCTGACAGTAGTTTGTTTTGAATTATATTCATTACTCGTATTAACTAATTGATACGACCAATGGGATATATCCCATTATATTCTTTTAAGTCATTATGTATGATCCTATTCTGTGCAGAAAGGAGTTCAGAACACTCAGAAGAGTAAGGCTAACAATCAGGAGAAGGCTTCCAAGGGTCAGTGAGTATTAAACAACAATCATAGCAATCATTATAGGTATGTATCACTTATGGTGTTTTTTTTTCCTCTTCATTTTGTATGTTTCCACCCAACGCTACTGTGTACGCATGTTTAAAAGACAGTTTTAATTGAAGGAACAATGCCTCTGAAGAAACCCACCACCAGGAAATCCCCAAGAGTGCCAAATATGAAAGAACCAGAAGCGAGAGAAGTATCCTCCCCAGCAGTTGAAAGGCCATTAGAATTCACTCCAAAACTCGTGAATGTCATTAAGATGGCCACCAATAAGGTCTTCATCCAGCCCCCGACCTTCAAAGACACAGAGGCGAACATTGGGACCAAAACAACATTCCCTCGTTGGGAAGAATTTTTTAATAAAATCAAGAAGGAAGATCCCCTCAAGTATACCCTGCACAACGATCCTAATACAAGAAGACTCGATGATGATGTCCTCCCAAATATCTGTAGGGTGTATATACATATGGTGGCAAGGCAGACTCCGATGTTTCCTTGCATTGAGATCCTAAAGTGACTCATTGACCACACTCATGCACACAAATGTTTGATGAATGACAGTAACGGTGAGTGCATCGGGGTTTTTTTTCCATCAGAGGTTCAGAGTTACTACAAGCTCAGGAAGCCGAAAGAAAAGATAAACACCGATTTCATTGAAAGTTTCTATGCAACACACAACACCAGTAAAATCATGGCGTCGTGGTGGAGGGAAGAAAAAAAATTCATGAACCAGACTTCTGGCTGGTATCCGATGGCTAATCTAAGGGAACTATACACATAACTAATGGCTCTTCTCTACAGGTTGCATGGGAAGAAAGATTGCTCCCAATTTTTAGAGGCTTGGATGCCTCTATCTTATAAGGTAGCCATTTTAGGCACGAGCTTCAATTTGGGGACCATCATCTCCAAACAGCTGATCAATTGCATACGAAATGCCTAGATGTCGAAAGAGGGAGAAACCCTCTCCTTCTACATGGCCTCATATCTGCTAAATGTCATCTGCGCTAGGAATGTTTTCTCTGGAATGAACCTAAAATGGCACTCCTCTGAGCTCCCGGTCCATGTATACTTCAGCATCTTATGGGAAAACAGGTACAAGAAATCATATTCTCTTCTTTGTGACCATCTTATTGCATGCATTTATTATTTTTTGTTCAATAAAGAGTGCCCAAGGCTATCGGATGAAGAAAAAAAGGTTATATCGAAAGTAGGTCACTGGTATCTAGATGAGTGTGAGACCTAGATTAGGGTTTTCGGTGCCACATGGGAACCCCATTTATTACCCATATATGTCCCCGACCGATTAGTGTTAGGGAAAATTTGCTATCAGACCATTCTGCAAAGTTATAACGCCACTTTAGTAAAGGACAATAAGCGGGCCTTCATACCTTATGGGTTTCATATTGGCTTCCACATGGTCAAAGACACCGCACATGCTAAGCAAGAAGGGCTAATTCAATTGGGATTCTAATTCCAAACTGGTCATTTTCGCAAGCACAATCCCAAAGGTCTAGTCCTAAAACATGCATCACAGGTATCATCATGTTGGCCTTATGCCCATGACTAGTTTGAGGATGAAATTTTCACCGAAAGTGCTCAAGAATGGAATGAGGTGGTGGAAAGGATTATTGATCCTAGAACAACCAAGTTCAAGGCCATGATTTGGGAGGAGCAAGCGACGTCCTTAGAGAAAACAACTCAAGAAATTCTCAGGACCCGAGATGGGACTATACCATCTGAACTGGGCGAAGCGATGGGTGACCCCCAAGAAGCCATCGGAGTGGAAAACGTTTAACAGGAATCCCTAGTACAAATCAAGGATTCCCCCGAGGTTCAAGTTGAACAGGGGATGAGGGGACTTATGTGGCAGCAAGCCCAACTACTAATGAAGTGAATGAAGGATAATCCAAAGCTCATCATAACACCTAGGCTTCCAACTGATATCCGAGAAGGAGGCCCGACGGAGCCAGGCCACCCTGATTTCACAAACCTTGGTAACATCGATGGGTTGGATGGCCCAGAATCCACCACATCACCGAAAAGACCGCCAGCAGGAGGGACTACTCAACCAAGGATAGGTCGGGTGTTGGTAGGAACACACACACCTAATCCTTTGAGAAATCTTATAAATATATATAGTGATGATGAGAGCACGGAGTCATCTCACGACACCCCTTTGCATGTCAAAGAGGAAAAAGGTCCTGAGAAGACTTTTTCCCCGGAGCCCGAAGCTCAAACAAAGGAGGTCCTAAAAAAAGTGGCCTCGAAACAAAGGGAGACAATACATCAGAGACTAAAGCAGATCTGAAGGACAAACCCGAACCAAAGGAGCCAAAGAAAGAATCCTAGCAAAAGGAAATCAATGATTCTACAGCCAATGAGCAAGTAATTAATGAGTCTGTACCCGATGTATTTATTCTTCCCAATACTCAAATCCCTGATGAGAGACAAGTAGAGGTCAGGCCGACATAGTGAGGAAGTTCAAGAGCCCAATCTTGAACAAGTATACACCATCGGCAGCCTAGGAAACACGCTCGCATGGGGTGATCAACAGATACCAAAGCCCGTAAATGAGGTAGTAGATATCTATGTGATCTCCTACAATCAAAATAGAAAGGCCATCATTCAAAGGACTGCAAATAAAAGAAGGATCACATTCTATCACTCCATCTTGGTTACTATAGAGGAGAACTTGATCAGCACAACAGACGCCTAGATGACTGAACTCCTCGGCGTGGGAAGGGCACTCTCGGATGCCACCCTAGATAGAGCCAAGAGAGACGAAAAGGAGATAGATGCCACCCTAAAGGAGCTCAAACACTTGTGTCATCTGTTTAGATACTATAAATGCACCATGCAGACCGTTGTGTACCTAAAAGGTGAGCTCGAAGAAGTTTATAATGAATTCAAGAAAGAAAGACACATGTTAACTATGAAAATAGTTGATTTCCAGGAGGATACTCTAATGGAACTCATGACATGAAAGGATATGGAGCGATGGTATGAAAGGGCATAGAAAGCAGTCGAAAGACTCGAGTACATTGAGGTAGTCCAGCAGGGCCGAGACAAGGAAGAACATGGCATTCGAATGGTCGAAAAAAGTAGTCTTAATCGCATGAAGAGGTCAGTCAAGTACTGGGCTAATATGTCTCGGTACCCACACTGAGAAATCCAAGAGCAGTGGATCAAATGCAAGAAGCAATGGGATAAAATTAATAAAGTAATGAGAGATACCAGACTCCCCAAGTTCGGTACCCTTGAAAACTTCGTCAACCTTAGCGACATAGTTGAGTTGCATGCCAAACAAGATTCACTATGGACCGAAGAACTCGGAAATATGACTGACGCAAGACCAGGGAAAGTGTAATGATTTGTAGAACATCTAATTAGAGCCCGAACCATGAAATAGAGGTTGAAATCCAGTCTTGTAAAGTACCAAACACGTGCAATGGACATCAGGGGGATATATGCGGCTCTAATGGAACAACACAGATTTCCATGGGCCCAAACTTGTGAAGAAACGTTTATCAATTGGTCTGAATACGAGACAACTCACTCTTTTTCAAGAGATATCTTGGGTTGACTGTTAAAGAAACTATTAGAAGATGACACCACGTGGTGATTTTTGTTTTTCTTAAACTGCATGTAACCGTTAATTTCAGTTAAACTTTATATTATAAATAAAGACATAGACCAATTAGTTAAAGGTCGATGGTTGTTGTAAGAACTCTTTCTTTTTGGATGTTAAGAATTATTTTGAATATGCTATGAATTGAGAAGACCTTCTGGACCAAAGACAAGCTATTTTCATCAAATGCATGTGATTTGACTTGGAGAAGAACTACTTCCTATCCTGTTTCATGAATGATGCAGTAATGAGTAAGAGAAATTAATTATGTTGTCAAGTTATCTAGTGCAATGTTTTGATGTTCTTTCCTTTAATGATGAAGATGAATCGTTGTGTTGTTATGTGATGAATGGTTATGGTAGATGAATTATTTTTCTTTCCATTATCTCATCACATATGTTCTTTCTTTCTAATAATTAGTTTCTCATACAGTAATTGGATGCTCACATGGTTGATGTATTAGTACTAGGACTGTGGTATAGAATCATTGTCTACATGTTTGAGCAATGGGTTATCCCAAGCTCAGCCTCTTCCCCAATAGTTAAAAATCAATCCTGTTTGTTGTCAAGTTAGTTTATACTGGATTGCATCTATCATACCAGTCCCACCCAAGAGAAAATACAGAAGAGAATAGTCCTAGCTGAAGGAAGAACCTTCATAAGAAAACACAAATCCCATCGATAATTTGGCCGGATCGCAAGATCTGGAGAACCATTCCATATTTAAATGTTGCATATTCTAATTGGGCCTCGGTGGTAGGTTTGGTTCCCACTGTCTAATCAAGGGATTTAAGACCCGTCAACAATGCCCCAAGGACAAGTGAAGGTAGTCTTGTCACGATCCTCGGGTGATATGATAGTTTGATTGTACCCGCTATATCCATCTAAAAACAGGAATTATTTCTTTCCTGACGGGGTTTCCAAGACTTGGTCAATGAAAGGAAGAGGAAAATAATCCTTCATAGTGGCCTTGTTAAGCTCCCGGAAATCGACACAAATTCTCCATTTCCTGGTTACTTTCTTTGGAACCACTACAAGAGGGGATACCCATTTACTATCAGAGGTGGGGTAAATAAATATGACATTCAATAACTTTTGTATCTCCTCTTTTACTATATCCTTGAGTGTCGAGTTCATCCTTCTCTAGGGTTTCCTAACAAGTGTTACTTCCCCCTGGGTATATATGTGATGAATGCATGTGTTAGGGTGTATACCCGTCATATCAGTGTATTCCTAGGAGAATGCCCTTGATTTGTTTTTAAGGACATTTAATAATTGCTTTTGTTTGTCTACATCTAGTCCAGAATTTATATGTAGAAATTTACCTAGACTAATCTCGTAGGGAACGATATAAGATGTGGCAGACTCGTCTATCTCAAAGATAAAAGAGGTCAAAGAAAAAATCGATGGGGCCAAATGTTCCTAAAATTCTTCCCCAAACATGTACTCAAATTGGGGAAAAGATTATGGAAAATCAACACACATGATAGCATAATAAACTGGTTTAGCACATTTTTCGTTGTTTGCTCCTAAAGTGCCCAGGAATGGTCACTTGGAAACACGGGCTCTTCTTGGTCCTTGTTCTCATATGTACATTTAAGCCACCATATATTTTCCATGATAGGTTGAGTTGGTGGATATATGGTGAGCTTATGTATAGAGAGTCCATTTGAGATGGTCATTTCTCCCTCTCTATATCTAATAAATGCATTGGTTATGGCTAACCAAGGTCTTCCCAAAATAACGGGATGCCCTTTGGTAGTATCCTTTGAGTGGATGACAAAAAAGTCTATTGGGTACTCCCATGAGGCTAAAGTAACTATGATATCATAAAGGATTCCTCCAGGTATAACCTTTGTCTTATCTGATAATTCCAAAATAGTTGGGGTAGGTCCAAGAAGAGGTTTTAACAGTAATTCCTCCAAGGTAGTAACGGTCATAACATTGATGGTTTCCCCTAGGTATATGAGATTGTTTATGATGAAAACCTCATTAATGGTTATGGTCACTACGGGGTTCCCTGGGTTCCCATATTTTTTTACCTTAGGATGCTCTGATATGTACTCAGAGGGTTATCCTATCAAATGTAATGTTCGAGGGTCCTTCTGCTTCCTTCCTGGCTTCTTAATACACAATTCTTTGACCACCTTACTATAGATTGAAATATTGTTAATGGCTCGTAGCAAGGGAATTTTGACACAGATATTCTTCAATTCATTCAAGATGTCAAATTTCGGTCGAGTGGTAGGTTTCTTGATCATTAATCTTTCTGGATAAGGAGGGGCCTTCGTAATTTGTGAAGGCTTATTTTGGGGAATCTTGGGTTCTTGGTCCTTAGGAATGGTATGTTGGGTATGTGTTATATTATTTGCATGTGTGTGTGTGTGGGCGCGTCAGATACGACAACTGCGTCTGATGATCCCTTCACCTTTTTTGGGCGGATTTTGCTATTTTTAGCGTATTTGTAAATTAATATTGGATTAAGGGATTAGGGTTTTGGTATCTACGGAATACCTAAGAACAATGTATATATTGTATGGCGAATGGTGAAATTTGAGATAATGAAAATAAGAAAGGTTTTCCTGGTTGAGGGTTTCTGGTATAAAATCTCTGTGTACTATGTGTATGAGCCATTGATTAATTTCTATATTGCTTAAGAATCTATATGCATTTCTTTACTTCGCAGGTTTAAAACTTACATGTGGTATCAAAGCTCATTTTTGGCTTTAGAGGGATGCCTTTGTTGCTGAGGGTTTGGCTCGGTCTTGATAGATCAAGTTTATCTTGGGTCTGTGATAAACCTGGGTTTACTGGGAGCTTTTGTTGTGGAGATTTGAGTAAAGAAAGAGGAATGGTGAGCTCATCTAGAATTGAGATAGAGAAGTTCAATGGTAAAAACTTTGAGTTATGGAATCTCAAGATGGAGGACCTTCTTGTATACAAAGAACAATGGATTATTGTGGATCCTGGTACACAACCTACTGGTACACCGTCTACAAGCACACATGCTACTCGTACACAACCTACCAGTACATAAACTACTAGTACACCAGCTACTGGTATTTCGAAGGAAGATTGGGACAAGTTGGACAGAAGAGAAAGGAGTACTATTCGACTCTGCCTGGCAGATTCGGTGTTGTTGAATGTCTCAGGAGAATCTACAGCCAACGAACTATGGGATAAGTTAGGGAATTTATATCAATCAAAGTCCCTGGTAAACAAGTTGTTTCTTAGAAAGAAGTTGTATCATCTTAGGATGGAAGATGGAGATTCTGTGACAGAACATCTAAATGCCTTTAATACTCTGGTAAGTCAACTTGGATCTGTTAATATTACGATTGCAGAAGAAGATAAGTGTATTACTTTGTTATGTTCTTTGCCAGACTCTTGGGATAATCTGGTTGTAGCAATAGGTAGTACCACTCAATCTACATTGAAGTAGGAGGATGTAGTTGCATCCTTGTTATATGAAGAGATGAGGTGAAAAAGCATGGATGGTCACAACACAGATGCTTTATTTGTAAGAGGGCATACCCAAGACAGGAACCCTGGTAAGCCTTCGGGATGGAGATCTAAATCTACAGGTAGATCTAAGTCTCTAGGAAAATCTTTGAGGAAATGTTGGAAGTGTGGTAAAA
>SNQJ01S0248293.1:0-13008 GCA_010110895.2 Picea sitchensis
GAGTGATATTCAATATCTTCCTTCTCCTTCTTGCTTTGATATGTCTCCTCTAGATTTAGCCATAGATCCTTGGCGGTAGTGCATTGTCCCATGGTCTCTTTGATAGGGCTTGAGATTCCACTAAGAATGGTATTTAGAGCCAATGCATCATTCTTCTTTCCTTCCCTTTGAGATGCACACTTTGAAATGTTCTTCAATGAAACTAATCCACCAATGGCTTCCTTTCAAATAGCTTCTCCCATTTCCTTCAAATGTACTCTCATATCTATTCTCCAAGTAGAATAGTTTTCCTCATAAAGGATTGGAACTTCATCATCCATTTGTGTGTCTATGGATCTCCTTCAAGCTTGTTAAGCCTTGAAGTGAAGGCCCGCTCTGATACCAATTGTTGGACACACCTACCACACTTAGAGGGGGGGGTGAATGAGTGTGGGGCTCCTTTTCCCAAAACGTCCCTCTTACACAAAGCTCATTAGTTAGCATTCAACATTTTACTCATTACTCATTGTTGTCATTTATAACTAGTTAGATGTGAACACATATCAACAACGCATATCAGAAATATATCATCAACAAGTCATTTCCACAAGGAACACAAAGAACACAAGATGTATGTACAATTTTTCTTTTTATTATGGACAACAATCCGGGGTTTTTCAGCAACAACGGAATAGAGTACAACTCTACAAGAGAACCAACTCTATATTCAAGAATCAACTTACATTCTCATCATCGACTAAGATGAGGCAAAAATCCTCAACAGATATCAATCTGTCAACAAGTATGCGACCTGTCAGTAGTGCAACCTGCGTGTGCACTGTGTATGCGCCCTGACTCACTACAGCCCGCGTATGCACGCGGTAAGTGTATACAACAACATGCGTATACCTTATGAGATTCTTAGGGTTTGTCCTTCAAGACCAACTTAGATCCTCTGCAACCAATATATCATTCTCTTATGTCTTTGAATTCCAATCTGACCACCAGCCAGTCATAACATATCCAAACTTTCCAATAGTCTACTCATGCTCACAATCAATCAATATGAATGCTATCTCAATCATGTATAAAAAACTAGTATATCATGTCACCACTGAATCACAAGAGTACTGCTCACTCCATCAACCAAATCAACCAAACTGAACCACATCATAGAATCCATATCAAGAATGCCCTAAGAATTCATGACACATCAAACAATAGTATCCATCAAACAATATTAAGGCTTAATTGTCTTACATTAATTGAAGCCATAATACTTTGATGAAGAAGCCTTAATTGTCTTACATTAAGGCTTCTTCATCAATTGTCTTAACTGTCTTACATTAATTGAAGCCATACCAAGAATGTCCTAAGCATTACACATCAAACAATAGTATCCATCAAGAAATTGTAATTTGGAAGGTGTATGAGGACCCGTGTGTCCTATTTTGAGGTCTGAGAGAATTTGGCTCATTTTTGTCAGTTGGTATTTTAATGGAATAAAATAATCTGTGTAAGATTGACTTGAATTTTGTTCCCTTATGTCTAGCCTAGTTGTTTTTTCGTGTTGAACTGTGCCTTTGTAGCTACAGGATTCTCGTGTGTTTCTGCAGTTAAGGAGCGATTGCATCAGATTGTTATAAGAGTACAACGATGGCTCAAAGGGGTGTCCATCTGATTGGGGAAGGAGAGGCAAAAGAAATGTCATATGAAGAGTAACCCTTGATGAGGAACTACTCCAAATATTAGAGGCCATCGAGTCCAGATTGCCCTATGAAGAATCCGAGGAGGAACTGAAGGTTCCATGAGGTCGGGTCAGAGTTGTAGACCCCATGGAGAGGATTATTGAGGTAATAACCAAACAAGGAACCAGGGCTAAATTCGAGGTCCCTGATTTCAAAGGTGAACTGAATCTAGAATTATTCATGGATTGGATCCAAGAGTTAGAGAAATATTTTGATATAAAAGGGATCGAGGAGACTGATCCACGAAGGACTAAAATAGCGGTATCCAAAATGAAGTCACATGCTGCTCTATGGTGGGAGAATCTCCAGAACCTTAGAAAGAGACAAAGGAAAGAGAAGTTCAAGCTGTGGCCGAAGATGTTGAAGCTTCTGAAAGTTAAGTTCCTGCCCTCCGACTATCAACATAAACTTTTCAGAGACTACCAAAATTTAAGGCAAAAGGACTTATCCATATCTGCATTTACGGAGGAATTTTTGAAGTTGCAGGTTATGATTGACTTACAAGAAGATGATGAACATGAAGCGGCTAGGTATGTCAATGCGCTTAAGTTTCAACTCCAAGATGAATTAGCCCTGATCAAGGTGAGCTCTATGGACAAAGCATATCAGTTAGCATTAAAGGCTGAAGAAAAATTGAATAGGAGGAACAAGGAAGCGATCAAGCAAGGGGGTAGTAATACGAATAAGGGTAGAAGAATTTCTTCTAAACCAACAAGCGAAGTTGAATCCAGTAGTGAGATGAAACCTAACTTCCAAGGTAGAGAGACCTCTTGGAACAGGGGAAGGGGGCGGGATTTTGCTGGGAGTTGGAGGCCCTTGAAGTGTTTTATATGCAGCGCCCCCCATAAGGAAACAAATTTCCCACAAAACCCAAAAAGGGTGATGATGACTCAAGAAGAAGAGGGAGAATAAATTATGTCGGAAGAAGTTGAGGCAGAGCAAGGTGAAAATCTCATGTTAAGGAGGACCTTGATATCTGGTAACAAAGTCACCCCTGAAGTGGATTGGAGGAGGAAAATCATGTTTCGTACCAAGTGTAAGTGCAGGGACAAGGTCTGCAAGGTAATTGTAGATGGAGGATCCACTGACAATCTATTAAGTACAGAAATGGTGCACAAATTACAACTTACTTGCATTCCTAAACCTTGTCCTTATAGTGTTTCTTGGTTGAAAAAAGATCATAGTGTGTTGGTAAACCAAACTTGTCTAGTCGACTTTAAAATTGGGCCCTATGAAGACAAAGTGTGGTGTGATGTGGTTCCAATGTATGCATGCCATGTACTATTAGGTAGACCTTGGAAATATGATCGAGATGTAATTCACCATGGTAAGGAGAACACATATGAGTTTCATCACAGGAATGAGCACCATATCTTGAAGCCATTCAAGGAGGAAAGACCGACTGAATCAACAACCCTATCCTTGAGTACTATGGGATGGAAGAGGTTTTCCAAGGAGTTGAGGAGGGGTGTTTTCTATCTATTATACCCCCGAGAACAAAATTCATTGCAGCAACAAAAAATCCCCCTAGAAGTGCAGAAATTACTTCAGTAATACCTTGATTTGACACCAACAAATCTACCAGTGGGTCTACCTCCCACAAGAGGTATTACACATCAAATTGATATATTTATGGGCACCAAGATTCCAAACCAAGCAGCTTATAGGATGACTCCCTTCGAAGATGAGGAGATGAGGAGTCAGATAACAAAATTAATAGAAAAAGGGTTCATTCGAGAAAACATGAGTCCCTGTGCTACTCCCGCCTTACTTTCTCCCAAGAAGGGAAGGAATACATGGATATTATGCATGGATTCTAGAGATATTAACAAGATTACTGTGAAGTACTGATACCCACTACCAAGAATGGATGACTTGCTAGATTGTTTGTATGGTGCCAAAGTTTTCTCCAAAATTGACCTTCGAAGTGGATACCACCAAATCAGAATTAGGGAACGAGATGATTGGAAGACTTCTTTCAAAACGAAAGACGACTTATTCGAATGGGTGGTGATGTCGTTCGGTCTATCCAATGCCCCGGCTACCTTCATGCGAACTATGAACTAGGTATTTAGATCACACATTGGGAAATTTATAATAATCTATTTTGATGATATTCTAGTTTTTAGTAAGACTATGGAGGAACATATAGAGCATTTGAAAGTAATACTTGACATCCTACAAACTGAGAGATTGTTTATCAACCCTGAGAAGAGCAATTTCCACAAGGATAAATTAATATTTTTGGGTAGTGTAGTTTCAGCAAATGGGTTGAGCATGGATCCTGAAAAGGTCAAGGCCATCCTTGAGTGGCCAATCCCCCAAAATATTACTGAAGTAAAGAGTTTTCATGGGCTAGTAAACTTTTATAAGAGTTTCATTAGAAATTTTAGTGGCATAAGCGCTTCTTTGACTAATTGCACTAGAGGAAAAATATTTAATTGGACCAAGGCTTCTACAATAAGCTTTGAACAACCCAAGAAAAGAGTTACTGAAGCTCATATTCTCACCCTACCGTACTTTGAAAAACTTTTTACAGTAGAATGTGATGCTTCTGGGGTTGCCATTGGAGGGGTTTTAAGCCAAGAAGGCCGACCGATAGCTTTTTTCAGTGAGAAACTAAATGAATCTAAACAGAAATATAGCACTTATGATAAAGAGTTCTATGCAACAGTCCAAGCCTTGAGATACTGGAGCAGGGATGATTTTAAGGAAGGAAATTTATTTTAAAATGTAGAAACCTTGGTGAATCTTACTAATCCTTCATATGTCAACTATAAATGTTTGGTGATATTTTTGTAAAAATATTCAAATTTCTAAGAATTTTATATAGTTTTTATAAAATTTTGGCTATTTTTTAAGGTAAAATAATTTTATCCTATAGAATTTGGGCGAATCTCATTTTTGGAAAAACCATGGAAAATTAGCCCATGAGCAAAATTTGGCCCCTAAAATCATCCCTGTACTGGAGACATTACCTTCTGCATAGAGAGTTCATCCTGATGACTGATAACCAAGCACTGAAATACATCAATTCCCAGAATAAGTTGTCCCACAAACATGCCAAATGGGCATCTTTCTTGCAGGCTTACACTTTTGTTGTACAACATAGAAGTGGTAAAAAAAATGTAGTGGCAGATGCTTTGAGTAGGAGGCAACACATACTAGTAGTAATGAGTAATGTACTTATTGGGTTTGAAGAAATAAAAACAGAATACTAGAGTGATCCCTATTTTGACCAAATTATTACAATTCTGAGTGAGCAAGAATAGGATGATTCACATTCAATCAAGGAGTTCCATTTGTTAGACGGATTTTTTTTTAAAGGTTCCCAACTGTGCATTCCCTTTGGATCTCGACGAGAAAAACTTGTGAGAGAAATGCACTTGAATGGGTTGGCTAGACACTTTGGAAGGGATTAAACCTTCGAACTAGTAAACAAAAAATTCTTTTGGCCTAATATTAGGAGGGACCTGAACATATTTGTTGTTGCTTGTAGATTTTTCCAAACAACGAAAGGAGGACAAAAAAATACAGGCCTGTACACGCCCCTACCTGTCCCGAAGGAACCATGGACTGATATTTCCATGGATTTTGTTTTGGGACTGCCACATACCCAAAGGGGTCATGACTCTGTGTTTGTAGTGGTGGACAAGTTTTCCAAGATGGCCCATTTCTTACCATGTAAAAAGACAAATGATGCTAGTCAAATATCACAACTGTTTTTTATGGAAATTGTTCATTTACACGGTCTTCCAAAAACTATAACGAGTGATCGGGACACCAAATTATTAGGCCACTTTTGGAGAGTATTGTGGAGAAAATTGGATAGCAGATTGCAATTCATCTCTGCCTACCATCCCCAGACTGATGGTCAAACCGAGGTCATCAATAGGATCTTGGGAAATTTACTGTGTTGTTTAGTAGGTGACAAACCTCGCTAGTGGGACTTGGTATTACCACAAGAATAATTTGCCTATAATTCAAGCATCAACCGATCAACGGGAAAATCTGTGTTTCAAAATGTCTATGGAGCCAATCCCAAAGGGGTTTTTGACCTAGTGGACTTGCCTACAGATCCCTATCTCAGTAGGGATGCTACATATTTTGTGGAGAATATTCAAGGAATACATCAACAAGTCCAGCAGAAGTTGCAGTCAATGACTGATCAATACAAGGAAGCTACTAACCGACATAGGAGAAGAAAGGTATTCAAGAAGGAGAAATGGTCATGGTACATTTGTGCAAGAAAAGGTATCCCAAGGGAACCTACAACAAACTGAAACCCAGGAAGTTTGGTCCTTGTAAAATTAAGAGAAGGATAAATGACAACGCCTATGTAATGGATCTACCAGAAGACTTAGACATCAGTCATGTTTTCAACGTGGCTGATATTTATTCGCTGCCAACTAAGTTAAGCAAAGATGCAATTGAAGACCAATCAATTAATGATCAGCATGACGAAGGAGGGGACTGGACCAAAATTTTACACAAGAATAAGAGAGAAAAAGTTGAATGTGTGTTAGACATGAAACTAGCCGCTACATGCTCCAAGGCTTATAAGTTATATGTAGTTAAGTGGGAAGGACTGTCTGATTCCTACAACTCTTGGATCATAGAAGCAGAGTTACTTAATCACATCCGAGAGGTTACAACAGAGGACCTGGAACGAGGAGGTTCTGAAATTTTAAAAGAAGGGGAGGATGATGCAGAGCATAGGATTCAGAACATAATGGTTGTTTCAATCCGTGACTGGCGGGAGAAATCCGAGTGGAGATAAGCACGAATGAACATGACGACATCTTTTATAGACTTGGATTTTAAAAAGGCTGGGCCTAGGAAATGAGGGGGATCTTTTTCTTTTTGTGTTTTTTTGT
Organism: Picea sitchensis; assembly: GCA_010110895.2. NCBI lineage: Eukaryota > Viridiplantae > Streptophyta > Pinopsida > Pinales > Pinaceae > Picea > Picea sitchensis. Next base: position 6,605 of record SNQJ01S0248293.1, read on the forward strand.
TTTTCACTATTTTCTGTTGTTTAGTGGAAACTGTAATTTGGAAGGTGTATGAGGACTTGTGTGTCTTGTTTTGAGGTCTGAGAGAATTTGTCTCATTTCTGTTAGTTGGTATTTTAATGGAATAAAATAATCTGTGTAATATTGACTTGAATTCTATTCCCTTATGTCTAGCCTGGTTGTTTTTCCGTGTTGAACTATGCCTTTGTAGCTACAGGATTCTCGTGTGTTTTTGCAGTTAAGGAGCCACTGCATCAGCATCCACTGGTGGATTTTTCCACTTGCTGAGTTGTCCACGATCCATCTTCCTTGCTAATCTATCTTCCTTGATCTCCTCATCCAACGAATTTCTTTCTCAGACTTCGCTCCATATTTTCTTCTTCTTTAACCACTTTGACCTAATCTCAGTCAACCTTCCTTCCGCACAGTTTGCGTTTCTCTTTTTCTTCCATAACATTCACTTTCTTCCTTAACCAAGGCCCAACATGCATCCAACACTCACCTGTGACTCATCCCGAGGCACTTTGATCTGAATCTTCTGTTGTACCTCGGCTTCAGACTGTGCAGCACAGCCTGTGCTTCCTGCTCTGTTCCTCCACCCTATGTGTAGACTGTCTTTCTTGTGTCTGGTACCCAGTCTCAACTGCACCTAGTACCTAGACCCTTCTCCTTCTGTTTTTACTGAGAGATATGAGGCAGTTGGTTTTCATAGTACAATTTCAACCGGTTCCCATTCACCAATCCTTCCTTCCACTCCCCATTCAAAGTCTTCAGTTGTGCAACTCCTCCTTCTGTAACATATGAAAACTCATATGGCCCCAACCAATGTTTTCTGAACTTCCCTATATGCTTCATGAACTTGCTATCATATACCAATACCAGATCTCCTTGCTTAAATGCTTTCTTCTTGATATTCCTGTCATGGTAGGCCTTTTCTCATTCCTTCTGAACTTGCTGATGGAATCCTTCAATAAATTTGTCTTCTTCTTGTTCGACCAACTATGCGAGCATCTCTTGAACAACTCCAGTGTCATCCATATTTGTAAAGGCTGCAATTATTAAGCTAGGAACTAAATATTCCATGGGTACAACTGCTTCTAGGCCATAAACCAACTTAAAGGCGGTCTGCATTGTCAACTTCTTACAAGTAGTTCTATAGGCCCATAACACTGTTGGTACTCTCAAATCCTAGTCATCTATGTTTACACTACAAATCTTCGTCAGTGTTGTCTCCAAGATCTTTTTGAAGGCTTCAACCGTACCATTCTCCTGTGGGTGGTATGGGGTGCTCTTCTGATGGTGAACTTCAAATTCCTTAGTCAAGGCTTCAATAGTCTTTATAATAAAATGTTTACCTTGATCACTCATGAGGATATTTGGGCATCCAAATCTAGTTATGATATCATAAAATATGAAACGTGCAACTGTAGTTTCACTACAATGCTTAACTTCTCTTGCTTCTACCCATCTGGTCAAATACTCTGTCACAGTGATGATGTATCTGGCTCCTGTGTGCTTCCCTGGTGGGTTTATAGGTCCCACGAAGTCAATGGACCATTTATCAAATGCTTGTAAATTTAGTTGGGGTGCTAAAGGCATCTCATCTCTTCTAAACGGTTTCCCAACTCGTTGGCATACATCACAAGCTATGTAGTATTCTTTGGCATCTCTGTGTAAAGTGGGCCACCAGAGGCCAGCTCTAAGAAACTTTTGCATCGTTGCTTTTCCTACGTAGTGTCCTCCTACAATGCCTTCATGAGCTTCTTCTAAAATCAGTGGTCGTTCTTCCTCCCTAACACATCTTCTCAGGATCTCATCAGGTCCCATCTTATATAGTTGTCCATCTATAAGCGAAAAATCTGCAGCGCCCACTACCAGTTGTTTCTTCTAAATGACTGTGTATTCGCAAGGTGCTATGCCCGTTTATAGGAAATGAACTATCTCGGGGAATTGATCATCAACCTTTCTAATGGTCAACAACTGTGCATCTGACAGTGTATCCTCCAAACTAGTATGTTCCTCTCCATGTTCCAACCTAGACAAGTGGTCGGGTCCCTTGTTCATTCTCCCTAGTTTTACCACAATTTCAAAATCATATTCTTGAAATAAGAGAAGTCATATGCATATCCTTGGCCCCAACACTGGCTTGTTTACTAGGTATTTCAACGCAGATTGATCAGTGAACATCTTAAGGTGTCCTCCTAACAAGTAGTGACGAAACTTCTGCAGTGCATACACCATGGCTAAACCTTCTCTCTCAGTGGTGGTGTAATTTATCTCAGCTGTTGAGAGCTTCCTGCTAGCAAAGGCTAATGGGTGGTCAATATCTCTTGCTCATGGTTGTGATAACACTGCTCCTAGTGCAATAGAAGATGCATCGACATGTACATGAAATCCCTTGCTCCAATCTGAAAAAATCGGAATAGGCTCAGTAACCATTTTCTGTTTCACTGTGTCAAAGCTCTGCTAACATTCTTTTGTCCATTGAAATTGACAATCTTTCTTCAAAGTCTTCTCCATAGGTGTTGTAATCTGTCCATAGCCCTTAATGAACTTCCTTTAGTATCCAGTATGTCCCAGCGTAGTGCGCAACTATTTTATTGAAGTAGGAGGGGGTAAATCGACAATAATGGAAATATTAGATGGAACTACCAGTAGCCCTTGCTTACACACAATATGGCCCAGAAACACTCCAAAGGGAGAAAATAAGATGCATTTATTCAGGTTCAGGGAAATCTGACATTGCCTGCACTTATACAACATTAGTCTTAAGCATTCAATATGGTTTTTCAATAAGCTAAAAATAGTCCAATCATCAAAATAGGATTCCAGAACTTTATGTAAAAACTCCTTGAATGCTTCGACCACCACCCTAGAAAATATGGCTGGTGCATTCTTCAATCCAAAAGGCATCACTGTGTATTGGTAGGATCCCCATTCTATTGCAAACGTGGTCTTATGGCGATCTTCCTTAGCAACCCTGATCTGATGGTATCCTGAGAATCCATCGGTGAAGGAGTAGACTTCCTGTCCTCCCACATTATCTAACACTTCATCCGTAAATGGTGTAGGGAATGGATCATGTAGACATGCATCATTCATCTTCCTGATATCTACACAGATTTTGATCTTGACTGTTTTCTTATCCTGAACCACCATAGGGCTAATCCACTCTGATTCTTCAACAGGTTCTATGATTCCTGCTTCCATCATTCTGTATAATTCAATCTTCACTTTCTCCTTATATTTAGGGTTCAATATGTAGGGTCTTTTTTTAACTGGCCTTGCATCTGGTTTCAATGGGATCTTCATCTCTCCCATGGGCCCTTTAATGCCCTTCATATCAGTGAAATTTGTTGGAAACAAGTCCTGATATTCGTGCAGTAACTTTGTGATCTTATCAATAGTGGCATCATCCCAGTAATCTCCAACATTGGCAAGCTTAGGTGCTTGCGTTGTTCCAATATTAACTTTCTTGATTTTGATTGGTTGTCCAATAAAAGGTAGTTCGACTCCTGGTCCTTATATGTCTCTTTGTCCTTCCGTTTCTGTGATGTTCACATTCCCAGGACAATCGGTGTTGATATTGTAACATCCCTGCAATTTCTGAAGAGGTGCAGTCCATTCATCCTCTTCTTGCTGCACAGGGAGGCTAGGTGCTTCCTCAAATACTCTTTGTCTTACAACCTCTAAATCTTGATCTACCAGAGGGTCCTGACTTTCAAATAAAAATGTAGCTACAAAATGTTGAGTCATACCTTGCCAATCTGTAGTGGTGAGGCGCAGTTCCGCTTCAAGGTACCAGTTGATAGGTGTTTTTTCTAGAGTATTTATGAATTTATGCACCCACTACTCTTTCCAGACCTCCTCACAACCTCGCACATGGTCTTTCAGACAACTTTGACCTATGTACCTAACTTCGCATCCTTCGACTTGTTCTAAAAATCGTGTTGTCATCAAAGTACGACATTGTATCCAATTAGCGATGTTCCTTTTATGTGTTCCCCAGCATCTTGCTGGAGTAGCTTTCAAAGCCTCGTCTAGTGCCAACAATCTCTATTGTACTGGTACAGTTTCTTCAAATTCCAATAAGAAAGTTTCTAAGTGATTCAAACCATCAAATGTGGGTAAATTACTTACTATTGTGCCGATCCAATGAACTTCTTTGGCCAGTCTAGCACATCTCTGTGTAGATACTTCATACATTTTATTCTACCAGTTCTCAAGTGCTTCTTCTGAGTCCGATGAACATGCATTGTCAATTCATCATCTTAAATTCCTATCTGTTGTAGGATTAATGTAATCATGTTGTCTTGCTGTCAGTTTTCATCTATTCTCCAACATATATGTGCGGTCTTCTTCTCTGATGGGCTCTGTGTATCTGGGACCTTCATCAAGATCCAAAGGTGCGATGACCCTAAGGCCATCAGCTTCAAACGTCATTCTTCTTTTCTTCAAGTCAACAACAATAGAATTGTTGAAATCCCAATCAATTCCTAACAGCGCGGGGTAAGGACAACTCTCATTGACTATCTCAATCACCTCGAAGTCCATAAATGTTACGACTCCATCGATGTCCACAGGGACATGTTCTAGTCTTCCAAAGGGGCTCACGGCATGTTGATTGGCCATCCTAAGCCCGATGGGGGAATAAATCAACTTAGGTGTTCCCATCAGTGCCCATGTCTTCTTTCTCATGACATTGACCTCCGATCCTAAGTCAAGGACCACATAATCTATATCATAATCTCCAATTTGAGAATTACGGTGTAGTTCCTTATTTTTCCTTCTCTTTTTGGATAGTTGATGTACTGCTTTATTCAGTAGAGGATCTACCTTTCCTATCTCATATTGTCTGATCAAATTTTGTAGCTCTTTTACAACACTCTCATCCTTTATCAAATTAATGCAAGTGCATAAGAATTCCATGAGTCTCCTTACCTCTTTTCCTTCTTCAGGCAAAGCAGACTGATCAAAGGCCAGGGGCATTCCACATTCTCTCACTTCTAGTTGTGCCTTTGATGAAGAAGCCTGATCTCTTCCAAACTCTTTTCTTGCCTCTTCAAATGTCTTCTTCTCTCTCTTTGGATCAAACTTCTATGTCTTCTCTGTAGCTATTCTAATTCCTTATTCTTATGTAATCTTCCCTGGAGTCACCCTGTCTTCTCATGTAGCAATGCCTCCTCTAGTGATAACGACGACTCTGGGATCTGCTTCGTGAGGTTTTTCTATGATTAGTTGTACTTGTTGGTTCCCTCATTGTCTTTCCTGAAGTTTGGCTAACATTGCATGACAATCTTCTATGACATGTTCAATTGAGTTGCAGTAACTGCAAGTAGTACAAGGGTTCTGACAGTCCCTTGCCAAGTGGCCTGGCTGTGCGCAGTTGTAACAAATGATCTATCCTTGACCTAGACCCATACCTCCTCCTCCTCCTCTTCCTTTGGATCCACCGTGAGGGTTGAAGTTTCCTCTTCCTGGGGAATTATACTGCGTAGTGTTCCCTTCTTGTTGTACTCCGCCTTGAATTTTTTAGATATCCCTTGATCTTTCATGAAAGAGGTCGTAAGATCTATAGTCCTTCTCATCATGACCCACAGATTTAAAGAATGTGCAGTAGAGGTTTGTGGGTGTCTGAACATACTTTTTCATGTAATAGAATTCTCTAGGGTGATGTCTATTTCTACATACCTCGCACCAAGGTAGAGTAACTTGCTTCAAAGGGCTCGGTGCTCCAGAAGCCAAATATTCATGAAACATGGGACAATTCTCCTTGTCATGGCCTTCTGATTTTCATCTAATGCACCAGATGTCTTCTCTCTTATCTTTTCCCTTATCTTTTTAGATATCTTCGACCTACAATGATAAGCTAGTTAGATGACTCAAGATTTGACTCATACCTGAGATGGATTTTTCCATAGGAGTCGATTCTAGTTTCATGGCGATCTCCAATGCCTCAGCATGCGAAGCAATCTTCTGCTACATCAAAGAGACTCTGATGTGTGGTAGGAGGGAAGTAATGAACCATTCTTTGTTCTGCTCGTCTGGGATCTGAAAACTCAAATGACCTGTTAAGGTCTTAAACCTTTGATCAAACTCCCAAACAGGTTCAACTACTTTCTGCTTGATTTCTTTCAAATCTGTGACGCACTACGATTCTGACTTGGGTTTCTTGAATTCATCAATCAACGCAGTCTTAATCTCATTCAACAGTTTCGGCTGGACAAATTCTTGGACGAACTTCATGTACCAACTCAGTGAGCGATCTCTCAGGGTAGTACTAAACTGAGCTCATTTAACATCTTCATCGGTGACATTCTTAATACTCCATACAACTTCACATAGAAACCAGTGTTGGTTAGGATCTTCAGATCCATCTCCTCTAAAGGTGGGTAACCTCATCTCAT
>SNQJ01S0248296.1:0-13008 GCA_010110895.2 Picea sitchensis
TGTGGGCTACATCCACCAAAGAAATTGCCAGGTCCTTCCTTTATTATTATCCATCATATGAAGGGATACCACCTACAACAAACCCACTGTAACTTCCCCTTCTTTCTCTCACAGTCTCCTATCTCTGAATACAATATTCGTCATCAAGCATAGTCGCAACACATTTCCCTCATAAAAGAGGGTTTCCTTCTAGGGCAAAAAACCCTAACATAATCTCTATAATTATATCTACGTCCTTATAATTAACAGTCCAGATTTACAATGAAATTACAATGAACATTTACAAGGCAATTTTTACTTCGGCGGCTTCGCCCCTGGATCCCCGTTGGGGGTCAGCGTGCCCCCAAAGCCCCCAACCGAGGGACACTGCCCCTAGACCCCACAGAGGGGGTAAACCCCCTCTGCACTCCCCCACGTTGAAGAGTGTACATACTTCTGGGGTGTAAATACTTCATGGGATATAAACATGGCTGAAAGTAAAAGACCTCTGAATCAGGAAGATAATCAGGCTCTACAACCAACAATCTCCCACTTGGAGACTGATCTCAACAACTCCATCGCTGTTGTATATGATGGACTCTGAACCTTCATGGACCTGTCAAATTTCTCATCATCATCTTGATTATTGAAGAAAAACTGAAACTGAGCAGGAACTCAAATTCTCCCTGGTTACTCCCTTTTTTAAAATGTCTGCAGGATTCTGGCTAGTGTGTATCTTTTCCAAATTCAAATGTCCATCTTCCAAGGCAGATCATATGAAGTGGTACCTCAAATGTATATTCTTAGTCTTCAAATGGAAGGCCAAGTTCTTTGCAGGATGAATGGCACTCTCAGTGTCACAGTACAACCTGTTATTCTCTTGCCTCTTTCCCAATTCCTCCATAAACCTATGTAACCAAATCATCTCTTTACTAGCCTCTATAGCAGAAACATACTCTGCCTCTATTGTTTAAAGTGCAACAACCTTTTGCAGTTTTGAAATCCAACTTACTGTTGTTCCACCTATAGTAAAAACATACCCCGTGGTACTCCTCCTGCTATCTTTATCACCTGCCATATCTGAATCAACATATCACTGTAGAAAAGTGTCTGAACCTCCAAAACATAATGCATGAGTAGTAGTACCTCTCAAATACCTAAGAATCCACTTTACTGCCTCCCAATGTTCTTTACCTAGATTTTTCATATACCTGCTCACAACTCCCACTGCATGTGCAATATCTAGTCTTGTGCAAACCATTGCATACATCAAGCACCCAAATGCTGATGAATAAGGGACCCTGGATATGTATTCTATCTCCTCCTGTATCTTAGGACACATTTCCTTAGTTAATTTGAAGTGGCTGGCCAAAGGTGTACTAACTGGTTTTGCATTCTGCATTTTAAACCTCTCCAACACCTTCTCTGTGTACTCACCCTGAGACAATGTGAGTTTGCGATTTTTCATATCTCTTGTTATTCTCATACCAAGGATTTTCTTTACAACACCCAAATCCTTCATCACAAATGAATTGGCTAATTTCTTCCTGAGCACATTTACAGGCACGACATCCGCATATTAGACCACGCAACAAACATGTCATCTACTTGTATGAGATAATAAAGCTTCCATTTTCTAGATTTTTCAAAATAAACCGCAATTGATTAGAAGATGACATCTACTATAACCCTGTTTTGTCAGAAACCTATCAAACTTTAGATACCAGCGCCTTGGAGCTTGCTTTAGGCCATATAAGATCTTCTTCAACACGCATACCAAATTCTCTTTCCCTTTGACCTCATACCCACATGGTGGCGCGCCATAAATCTCTTCCTCCAAATCCCCATGGAAAAGTTGTTTTACATCTAACATTCCAAGATGAAAATATTCTACCACAATAAAACTTAAAATAGTTCTAATTGAAGTCATTTTAACAACGGGAGAAAATATTTCATCAAAATCATACCTTTCTTTTTTGCAAGCCCCTTTACAAAGTCCTGGCCTTGTACCATTTTCTCCTCCATCTTCTTCCTTCAACGTAAACCCATTTGATACGCAATGCTCCTTTTCTGTGAATTGGCCAGACCAAGTCCCAAATATGGTTGTTACCAAAGGAATCCATTTCCTCTTTCATGCCCTTTCTCCCACTTCCTTTTTGGTGTCTGCTCGACATTACCTCTTCATAACATTACGGTTCCGCAGTCAGTCAACAATAAATAATAATACAATGAAGGAGGAAATTGATGGTTCAGAATTTATACTTAAACAGTAGATTTTCTAACAACACTTGTAGGTGTTTGAGGGTACACCATTGCTCACATTTGTACATTTGATTTTCACGGATTTCTTTTTGGAATTTCCTTTTCGATGATCTCATCAAGCAGCGTGTATTCCTATTTTTTCTTCTTCTGTTTCTTTCCACATGGCTGATCTTTGTACATGACCTTCTCGTGAATATGACATCTCTACTCTAATGATTTTTTTATTTTCCACATAGTATAGCGATAGCCGAAATCATTAACCGTATCCAAAGAGCTTGATGATCCTTTGTTTATTAAGTAAACAATAGGTATCCTGACATTTTCCATAGCGTAGGGAAAACCGACATGCAATCTCATACTCCGTGCGGGCTCCACTTGATTGGCCATGTTCGGTGATGCGGTTACGTGCTTGCAAACCGCGTCCGGCTCACATGATCTTTCCTTCCTCACGGCCCAAAGAACTGTCGGTCCTTCTATTTCTATCGGGAAATTTGCGCCACAACAATCCTCGTGGGATGCCCGTCACCCACAGCAGGAATCGGACTTCCACGACCCGGCGAGGTCGGTGAGTAGAACGTTGGACTCTCAAATCCACGAATGCCGACAATAGTCAATGCTAACCTTCTTCTATCGGGATTTTCTCTGCTCCAGGTTCGGCACTTTCAGCGGTGTTGCACCATAAATCCCGACTCATAAACCCGGATAATGAAACTCTAATGTAGCGTGGTTAGATATTTCGTAATCACTTCACCTTATCGGCACTTCAAATTTCACATTATCGTGAATCCTGAAGTAATAGTTTCGACACTTCTCAACTGCGGAAACTCCGATGTATTGGTCCTTTGTCAGTTGACCCTTGTGGCCCCCACATTGTTCCCTTATCCTTTTGGGTATATTTCATATCATGATATCGCTATTCCTAATGCAGTGTTACGGAGTTTCAACCCACAAAACCCGATGTGTGAATCCACGCGTAAAATCCAACGGTCCTCGTGACTTGGATTTATGGTTACCCTCTTGAGCTTTGAACCCCTCAAGAATGCACCGGTGAATCTTCGAAACTTCTCCATGAAGTCCTAACGGCTCCGCGAACCCATAAACTCTCCTCGACCAAATTACGGTAGGTCAGGTCCTTCCTTGGTGATTCCTACGAGTAACCAAGTGTTCCTTCCCAAAATTGCCTACCTACGCGCAACTTACGATGCTTGCTTAAACACCCCACAGCACAAGATCCATATGCTTCTCTTCAAGGCTTACTCAAAGGTCTTATACCTCACGGGCTTTGCCAACTCCGAATCTTTCAGAGAACCTTGCATACACTCCTTGCGTGACCTTCAAACACTTCAAGTGCTTGAATCCTTTTGACTCTGCACACACCTCTGACAGCGATCAGCAAAATCTTGCTTAGGTTAGCGGCTTAAACTTCTTTCGGCCTAGCACTCCTTGCATGGCTTCCGTGTGCCTAAGCTTTACAACTGAGGAAATGAGAACAAAATTAAAACTATCCGAGCTTGAGCGCCAACCACGAATTCTTGTGCGATACGCTCCCTTGCGGACACTTCAAAGTACGCACTCCTTGTAGGAATCCTTGTTCGGATAGAGAAACAATTGAAACTCATTCCTTCTCCCTTGATTGAACTCAACCATGAAATCTATACCACGGTATGTATAAGAAAATGCTCGAGGGATGCCAACATTCATGAGCATATCATTCAACATCATTACATAGGCAGGACAAAACCATGAATTTGAATCAAACTCTTTCTATTAATTCAAACATCTATACAAGGGTGTTCTTACAAAAGCTCTCTACATGCTCTTGCCCCAATGCTTCAATCTTGATAAAATTACAATGCACAATGAGGTGTCTATGTCAATTTCCCTCTTGTTATCACAAGCATCTAATCTAGAAATTAGAGATTCTATCTACATGCATTAACTACTTTCAATGCCTCCTACCTACTAAGGATGAGGCGAGAGTTGCTCAGATACGATTACAATATACCGCCTGCAATTCATCTTGTGGCTCATTTTAAAGTTTTTGCAACAACTTCAAGGTGTTTTCAAAATTTGAGTTGGCGTTGTCCAGTTGTCCTAGTGTCTCTTATTTGGTTAAGTGATGTAGGAGATGCTCACGCATCCCTTACTCCCTAAACGAGAAAATTTTCATTGGATCCTATCCATGAGCTCCTGCCTGGTATATCCATGCTTACGTATCTACGCCTCGCTCTCGGTGGCATATTTAAGCTGGATGATTCTTCCATGACAGGATACTCAAAGTATTTTTTAAACTTGGTCCTCAAAACCACTCCTCTTATCCATTATGCACTCCATCTGTGGCTTCTATACAGCAGCGTCTTCTTTGTCAACTGGACCTTTGGTTGTTCATTTCCTACTTCTGCTTCCTCAACATTATATGGGTGTCATCGAGATATATTGAATATGGGAGAAATTTCGATCCATCAGTTATTTCAATCTCATAAGCATTTGCCACAAATTTCCTCAAGACCACGCATGGTCAATTTTTTCATCTTCAATTTTATTATGTGTTCCTCTCGGGAACCTTTCCTTTCTCAAATGTGCGAAAATCAAATCACCAACCTCAAGTTGTCTCTATGTTGATCGCTCTCGCTTGTATTCACGGCTTGAATTCAACAATGGATTCTTTCATCGACGGTGAAGTTTTCTCCATAGCCTGCAAAATGGCCTGCTAAAGCTCTAATTAGTGATCACGTTGAATCTCTCAGTTCATAAATTCTTCTTGATTGCATGCCATAAAAAATCTGAAATAGACATAAGCATTATAATCAATCAAGCTGCCAATAAAATTACTCGGACTTCCTGGCCTGCCATGTCTGTCCATCCATACGAGGATGATAAGATGAACTAAATGCCAGAGTTAGTTCTCAGCTTCTTCTTTCATAAGGTCCTCCAAAATGCCCTATGAATTTTGTATCTCTACCGATCTAAAACAATGCTTCTCGGTAACCCATGAGTCGAGATGACCTCTCGAGAAAACTAGGTTATGATAATGAGAGTTGCATCCCACTGGTCTTCTGACATGAATGAAGTGTGCCATTTTGGAAAATCACCATCCACCACCACAAGATTGAATCAACACCTCTTTGCGTTCTTGGCAACCCCACTACAAAATCCATGCTAATTGCATCCCGGCCTTTACGGTATGGGCAATGGTTGATAAAACCATTCTACTTCCTTCCTTTTGAATGATGGAAAATTTTACATTTGTCTATGAATCTCTTGATGTATTCTCACATTTCACGGCCAAAAGTATGATTCATTCCAGCTTCTGAGCGATCTTGTCGACAAAGTGCCTGCTTCAATCCTCAACGTGTTTTCTCCTTGACAAATTCTCTCCCTCATTGAGAAATTTGGGAATATGCGATTGGCGCCACAACAATCCTTCACGGATCATGTCTCTACCCATTGGCTTGGGTCTCGAGGGGTGGATTCTAAGATGCTTGATGCGTCCCCTAAGAATGCGGATTGTTTACGTACATGTCCTTGAGGTCATCAAACCCAATGTTTTGACTTTGAACTCTGCAACAACAAACATTTCTTGCTCAAAGAATCAACAAATTTGTTATGGTACCGGGAATATTTTTTATCCTGGGGAGTGAAATTCTGCATGTGCTCAACCCATTTGACGTGTTTAGATTCAACTTCTCTTGTTGAGTGACAAATTGCGGTGCATAGTGTCACTGTACAATACAACCTCTTTTGGGATCAAGTAATGCCTCCGACACCTTCAATGCTTGTATACAGTAGCATAAAACTCCTTATCGTACATATAGTACTTCAATTTCACTTCATTCATCTCTTCGAGTATGATAGCGACTTGTCTTCTAGTACGATTGCAAATCGGCTTGCATCACATTTCACAGGAAATGTCTTACGGAAATCTGGCAACACCAAAATTGGTTGTTCAGTAATCTTCCCTTTCAACAAACTGAAAATTTTCTCAACCTCTTCATCGATTGAAAGACTTGTATCTTTTCTCTTGTATCTATCATCATCGTTGATTGAAATTTCTGATGAATTTTTTTGGTAGAAACTAACCAATCCATTAAAACTTCTCACCTCAAAATATTCTTCGTGTAATTCTTGATTACCTCACCTTATCACGGATCCATCCTCAACTCATTTGCTGAAATAGCAAACCTAGTAAATGAGCTCTTTGTCTTCATGAATGAGGACTTCTTCATGTGTATCAACAACTTCTCCTGTACGTAATTTTTCATCACCATAGCCAAATGCTTCAGATGCTCTACCATTGTTTCTTGTGGGTCGATTATGTCATCTAGATACACAATGACAAATTTTCGATGAACTCCCTCGAGTGCGTTCATCAACCTCGTGAAGGTACTTAGCTCATTTGTTAAACCAAATAGCATAACAAGCCATTCATACAACCCTTCATTGGTTTTGAATGATGTCTTCCATCCATCACCTTCTCTCATGTGAATTTAATGATATCCGCTTTCAAATGGAGTCCTTGAAAATCATTTTGCTCCACTCAAACAATACATCAGATCATCCATCTAAACGGTGAAATCACGTACACGGTGATTTATCTTTGCAGTCACCCTAGTCGGTACATATCCTCGATACTCAGATCTTTCTTGAATGAAATCGCATTGGGCACATGGACTCCGAAGCTTACGGCCAATCCTTTGTCCATTAAATTCTGGACTTGCCTCTTAACCTCTTCATTCTCTTGCAGCATCAAACTGTACACGGCTTTGTTTGGTAAACTGGCCTCTGGTATGAGGTCAATATGATGACTCACACTTGATTGAGGTGGCAGCAGATGAGGTGAATTAGATCCCACTACTATATCGATGAACTCTTCCGGTGAGTTCGAATTTCTTCATTAAATCATCCTCTTGTGCTAGTCGAACAATCCCTTGGCTAGAGCCACAATGAATATGGATCCTCTTCTTCTTAACCTCTGTCAAGAAGTTCCTTACCACTCATGAGAAGTATTATGTTGCTTACTTCGGCTGCTTCCTTATCCTTGATTGGAAGACACATGTGTGTCCTACCACCATTCTTCCTCGGTGTATGTGTTCCTTAAGCCCATCATTAATCACATTCCTATCATATTTCAATAGTCTACCCAGCAATAGATGATAAACATCCATAGGAATGACATCACGCCAAGATCTTATCATTATATCCTCCCCATCTTGAATTCAACTAAACATTGTTTAGTACTTGATTTTGGTGATGTCCATTTTGTAGCCATGAAACTCTATATGGGCTTGGATGATTAGTCATCTCCAACTCCAACTTCTCCACCATCTACTGTGAATCTGAATTATCCATGATATGGCGTCTACAATGACCTTGCACACCAAGGACAGGGTGTGCAAGGAGTCCTAAAAAGACTATTCCTCTACACTAAATTCTCCATATCCTTTTCTGGCATCAAAAGGAATTTCCACATCACCAACGATCTTCCGCCTTCAGCGTCTTCTGCCTCGACATCCCGCCTATGTGCCTCGGCGATGTGAGCTTCTCAATCTCCTTCTTTTTATGGACACTCATAAGACTTGTGCCCAATCTTTCCACATGTGAAGCATGTGATTCTTCCACCTCTTCCTCTTCCTCTGCCTCTAGTATGGGGAAAAGTGTTGTCAGCTTGTAATCTCCTCTGCACTTTCGGTATGTTTCCTCTATTCAACTTGTTGTCCTCTTGTGGTTCCACCTCTCTGTTAAAGTCCTAAGGTTTCTTCTATTCCCTCTCACGGGCTTGATGTCGTCACGGGCAATGATTTTCCTCTGGGATGACTTATGCCTAAGCCCCTCTGACTTTGTTTACATCTCAACTTCTCCTCAGCTTTTAGAGGCCATCCTATGAAAAACCATCTTCCACCCGTTGAATGGTTTTATGCTCATCATCACGGATATCATGTCTTAGGCCATTCATATATCACGGAAACCTTTCATCATCCTCTCCCAATGACCTGCCCGATGTTCGGTTTGTAGAATTCCTCGATGTATTCTTTCATTGTGTCATGGAAACGTAATGCCAGTTAACGCATCCTCCTGAATAGAGTAATTTGATGATCCCTAGGGATGAATTTAGCCTTCATCTTCATGATCATGCATGCAACTTTGATGCTTACGCGCCCTTGCAGCATTTGTCGGCTTGTAGTTCATCCACCACAATGTTGCATGTCCTTTCAATCTTCGCGACAACATTCTTGAATTTCTTGTGCTTCTGACATCTTCGTGGTCAAGTGTGTGTCCTGAACCTCTAATCTAGTCTATAAGCTCTTCTACATCCAGTTTCCCTCATGGCCCGGAATGTCCATCTTCACTCTTGCCCCCATTCTTGCAATAGCCCTAATCAGGCATTCGTTTGTTGCATCTTCTTTTGTGACTTATTCTTCTTCATGTTCAGCGTCAATTTCACTTTCGGAATCAGTGATATCCCCAACACTGACTGTACGCTTTTGTTTTGTCTCCATGTCTTCAAGTCCCCAGCTTGCGGTTCGCGCATTTGTCTCCATGGCCCGGATCTCATTACTGCACGATATAACTATTTCCGCCGACATTTCCTTATCCTCTGGTCGGGTACATCTATCTCTCATGGCGGCATGGTGGTGTCTTCTTCTGCTATAGAAGCAAAGAACCGCTGCAACTCTCTGATAACCAAGCTGATCACGGACAGCTGTAAACGCGTCGCTCCACGGGATCTTCCTTCCTCATGGCTCAAAGGCTACTAATCGATCCTTCTATTTCCCCTGCTCGGAAATTTGCCGCCTGACAATCCTCATGGGATCCTCCTTACAATGGAGATCGAACTTACGACTTTGTGAGGTCAGTAGTCGAGCATTGGACTCTGAAATCCCCAAATGCCGACAATAGTCAACGCTAACCTTCTTCTATTGAGATCTTCTCTATCACGATTTCGGCACTCATGATGTTGCACCACTCGTATCCCCAACTCCCAAACTAATAAAGCGAAACCAGCGCGCACACAAGTTCGTGCTTTCGTCACTTCACCTTACCCGACGCGGTTCGCGGTATCATGAATCCACGATGTAATGGTTTTGGAACTTCTCGCTGCGAAAAGCCGATATATTTGTCACCTGTCCATTGATTGAACCTTGTGGACCCCACACTATTCCCTTATCCTTTCAGGATATCACGCGTGTCGTGATATCAGGATTCCTGATGCAATGTTACGAAGTTTCAACCCACGAAACCCCGATGTCGCGAATCCGTGTAAATCCAATGGTCGCCCGTGACTTGGATTTATGGTTCTGCCCCTTTTGAGCTTTGAACCCCTCGAGAATACTTGGTGAATCTTCCCCGCTTCTCCACGAGTTCTAATGGCTGACAAAACTTCGTGAACTCTCCTTAGCGAATTATGACCGTCCGTCCTTCCTTGTTGATTCCTACGAATAACCAAGTGTTCCTTCCCAAACTTGCCTACTGCAGCGCGGCTTACGATGCTTGCTTAAACGCCCCACGACACAATCTCCATGTGCTTCTCTTAAAGGTTTACTCAAAGGTCCTATACCTCTTGATCTTTACCAACTCACGAGATGCTCCAGAGAACCTTTCATGCACTCCTTGCGTGACCTTCAACCACTTCAAGTGCTTGAATCCTTCGACTTTACTGCGGTAGCAATCCTTCAACTCATCCGGGTTAGCAACCCACACTTCCTTTCGACTGCGCACTTCTTGCACGGCTCCTTTGCCTGTCTGCACTTTTGAGGATTTGAGAACAAAAGTAAAACTATCGAGCTTGAGGCAACCGAATTCTTGTCGGCGCGATAACGCAGACGCTTCAGCTACACTCATAGCGGAATTCTTACAGATAGAGAAACAATTGAAGCTTCATTCCTTCTCCCTTCAAACTTCAACTCAACCATGAAAACACATACCTGCGGCGTAGCAAAGCAAATGTATAGCGGTAACATTCATGAGCATATCATTCAACATCAATACCGGAGAAGCTTGAACCATGAATTTGAATCAAACTCTTTCTATTAGTTCGGCAATACGTACAAGGGTGATGTACGGAAGCTCTCTACATGTTCTTGCCCTAATGCTTCAATCTTGAATAAAATTACAATACACAACGAGGGTTTCTATGGCTTCGGTTCCCTCTTAGCTCTTGAAGCTGTCTAATCTAGAATTAAATTCCTATTCTACCATTAACTTCCACTTTAAATGCCTCCCTGCCACTAAGCACAAGGCGAGCTTCTCAAGATGCGATTACAATATACATTGTGATTCATCTTATTAAGCTCTACATTTAAGATGCGCAACAAGGTGTTCAAATTTTTGATAGTAGGCGGCTTGTCCATTTGTCCGTTATCTCGTTGGTTAAGCGATGTGGGAGATGCTCTTTGCATCATTCATTCTTTACGACACACCATTTTCTTGTGGTGTTGGAGCTGTCTTCTCTCTGTAAGATCCCTTGGTATGAAAAATAATCATCAAACTCCTTTATACAATATCCACCTCCATTATCTAATATGAGAAACTTCAACTTTTTTCCAGTCTCATTATCAACTAAAGCTTTCCATTTCTTAAAATTATCAAAACATCAATTTTTGTCAAATGCAATAAAACCCAATTTTTTTCGTTTGCATCATCAATATTAAAAGTAATATAATTATGTTAAGCCTAATGTTGGCTCATTACCCTTAATTGGGGGTATTGGATTAGTAATGTTATTTTTGTACCTTAATTGGGGCATATTAGATTAATGTTATTTTATTTGTAATGGAAGCTTTAGGCCATTAGTTGTAATTATGCCTCCTAGTCTCCCATATATACTGCAAAGGAGACATTTTCATTTCTGAATCATCTTGTGCTGAACATTTAAGTGGGGTAAAGGAGGGTTGCAAACTTGAAGGAGCTTGTATCTAAAGTATCTTTCAAGAAGTGCCTTGGGTTTTCCGCAATAACTTTATGTTGATGTTTGGTTCTTAACGCATATTAGAGCCACCAATTGATGATACTTGAGCTGGTCCCCGTATCTATATGCATAGATCTAACCTTTCACTCTTCTTTTCTTTTCTCACTCAAAGAAATATGACTCAATTTGTTTCCGCCAAACACAATGCCGGAGATCCAAATCAATTTGTTTAAAGATCGTAACAAATTTCTTTTGTGAAAATATCGTCCCCCTTCACTCATGTGTCCCAACCTATAATGCCATAGTGTTGTATCCACTCTGTAGAATCTAAAGAGATAGAAAATTAGATCTTACCAATACATAAATACAATGTACCTACCTTCCTCTCCTTCGCTATAAAAACAAATCTTTTGATGACCTTCCCGCGTCTTATCGTAATATGGATATACAACCTTCACTTGCCAAATGCCACGGTTGAAATTAGATTTTTCCTTAAATCACGGGACTGTATCTTAAGCTGGTCCCCATACATCTATATGCATAAGATCTAACCTTTCACTCTTCTTTTCTTTTCTCACTCTGAGAAATATGACTCCATTTTGTTTTCCATAAACACAATGCCCACAGAAGTCCAAATCAATTTGTTTAAGATCTGGCAACAAATTTCTTTTGTGAAGTATCTGCATCCCCTTCTCACTCATGTGTCCAAGCCTATAATGCCATAGTGTTGTATCCACTCCTGTAGAATCTAAAGAGATAGAAGAGTCAGTCTTACCAATACATAAATACAATGTACCTACCTTCTCTCCTTTCGCTATAAAAAATAATCTTTTGATGACCTTCCACGTCTTATCTGTAAATATGGATATACAACCTTCACTTGCCAAATGCCCTGTTGAAATTAGATTTTTCCTTAAATCTGGGACATGTCTTACATCTTTCAACAACCATTGGTTGCCATTGCGTTGTTTTATTTTTATCTTTCCCATTCCAACAATTTTGCATGGTGCATCATCACCCAAATGAACCTGTCCAAAATAACCTTGAACATAATCTAGAAAATATTTCCTATGGGGTGTGGCATGAAATGAAGCCCCTGAATCTACTACCCAAGACTCAAAAATGTTATCTACAAAAAGAATCAAAGCATCTTGTAACACATGATCTGGATTTATGTAGGAACACAATGAAATAAAGAAATACACATAAACACAGAGATGCAGTGGAAATAAGACTTCATTTCATTAATAACAAATGACTGAAATATGCTTATAGATAGAATGGAAATAAACTAGCTAGGGCGCTGGTAGCTTATCTCTGAGAAGAGATGTGAATGGTACTCGCATCCGTGAGAAGATGATTAAAATGAGGCTCTAGAGGCATTTTTACAATAGATGAGAATGCCAAAATTCATAGACATCCAAAAACCTAACCCTAGGAGATGAAGCGCCAAAAGTCATGTGGGCCCCGTTTGGGTAAGTTAGTACATCAACTTCCCGGTGTCGTAACTTTTGCATACGATCTCCGTTTTAGGCATATGATAGCTCATTGGAAAGGTATCATCGAGGAGATTCATTTTGGGGGCTCAATCATGCCTTAGGCTATCATTGAGAACCTCGATTTCAAAAAAACTTCATTTAGGCCCTCAAAATGGCCCCGTAAGTTAAAACCTGCTAAAAATAGTAAGTTGCCAAAATTGCTAGAAAATTGTTTTGAGCTAGTTGGAAAAGGTGGGTGGCCACCAATATCCACCTGGATCAACACATCACCTGTTACATTTGCTTCCTGATTTCTCCCCTATTGTCCATATCTTTGTCTCTTTGGAGCTCTGTAGTCTTTCTTCAGATGTCCTTTTTTCCCAC
>SNQJ01S0248298.1:0-13008 GCA_010110895.2 Picea sitchensis
AAATTTTTCCAAGTAAGTTAGTGAATTGCATTAATTTTCCTTGAACAAATCAAATATGAATAATTGTGATTGTAACCACATAAAATAATATAATTTGTCCAAATATTGAATTAAAAAAAGAAGGAGAAATTGAACATGGAACTTCCCACCTTGATCATATATTAAATTTTTCCAGGTAACTTAGTGAATTGCATTAATTTTCGTTGAACAAATCAAATATGAATAACTGTGATTATAACCACATACAATAAGATAATTTGTCCAAATATCCAAGTAAAAAAAAAAAGAGAAATTAAACATGGAACTTTCCATCTTGATCATGGATTAAATTATTTCACATAAGTTACTGAATTGCATTAATTTTCCTCGAACAAATCAAAAATGAAAAAATGTGAATGTAACTCTCCACTCTTCAAGCTATCTCTTTGGTTTTATTTGAACAGTGACATTGTTCTCTCTGTAACTGACCCTAGCTTTGAAGTGAAGGGAACTATTTTGTGTGAAGTATGTGTTATTTGCAGATAGAGAAATTGTAAGCACTTTTGGTCAGCAATGAAAAGAACATCTAGCATGTCATCTCTGGGTTCAGCTTCTAGCATTGCTATTGACCCTTCCATTAAGGGCACGACTTTAGAAAAAATTGCAGAAGGTCAATGTGCTGCAATAGACTTACAGTGGTTGATGGTTTTCTCAACGCCTAGCCATTTCCTACATCATTGTTTTCTATGCAAACGCAGATTAATTCTTGAACGAGATATTTAGATGTACAAGTAAGAGTCTAGTACCAACACCCAGTTGAAGATTTTTTATTTCTAATCCATTCTTTGGATTGATTTGAGTTTGAAGGTCTTATTAACCATTGTTTTAAAAGTTTTTAGTTTTCTTCCAAAGATCTTAGGCTTTCTAGTATATTCCTGGGATTGATTTTAGTTTGTAAATATTATAACCATTGTTTTAATTTTTTTTTATTTTACAGGGGAAACATTGTGTTCCCCAGCATTAAATGCAGGGATTCTTTCAGATAAAACTGAAGAAGAACGTCATAGGGAAAGAGCTGATGCCCACAGTCAAGAACAGCAGACAAGAACTCCATATTAGAAATATGATAAAAATTTTGTTTCGCAAAAAATTTGTTTCCTAACAATTTTGTTTAGTAAAAATTTTGTTGCGTAATTTTTTTTTCCGACTGAGACGAATGTGGAGGCTTCTTACTGTTTCGGTTTGAATATCATAAAAATTTTGTTTTCGGAAAGTGGAGGCTTTTTACGGTTTCCGTTTGATATTCAATCTATCATAAAAAATTTGTGGATATGGTTTTAATTATTGTTGCATATGTTGTATATGAATACTAACGTGATTCCCAAAGGATAAGTGTGGGAAATCAAATCACCATGCTAATATTGATGTTCCTCACTCATGGCTCTAGAAAATATTGATGGCTGCTAAGATTTTTAACTCATCTTGTCCCTTCATCTTTTCTCAAAGTTGAATTATTCTGACAAATTTGGCTGCATAATATTAGGATATTTTGGTATAACCTCCAAAAATGAAGGTATTTATTAGAATGATAAGATAAGAATTATTTTGAAGAATAAGAAGAAACATAATTGATATGTTAGTCTAACATTCATTTTTGTTCTTCTATTTTTTACTCTCAATTTGGGAATTTATTTGAAGTAGTGTAGATTTTTTTTAACATTTTAAAGAGTACTTTTATTTGGAGGGATTCAACTAATTTTAATATTTAAGGTTTGGTATTGATGAAATGGAGTTTGAATCCTCTCTACATATAAATTGAATAGATTTTATATTATTTTATTTTAATGGATGCAATTTTCCTTTGCAATTTTTTGTTATTCATTATCTTTATATTTATGTACATTCATTTCCAACATTTTATATTTTTGTACTTTGATTTCCAACATTATGTTGCTTTCATGTACTTCCTTTATAGATTTTAATTTATTAATCCTATTACTTTAATGTATGCTTAAAGAAGCCTAATATGATTATCAAGGCTATAAAGATTGAGTGATTTAGTAGTATCCTTAAGATCCTATTTTTATTGATCCATTCCACACCCAAGTACAATGATCATAGATGTGTTTCACATTACATATTGTCATGGGTGTTATGGCTGAAGGTCATGAACTCAATAGGATTAAGTGTTAAAATGTCCACTCTCTCAAAATTGAGTTTTTTTTCTATTTCTTTGACAATAGATTTCATTTTGTTATTTTCATGCATTCTTCTCATTACTTTTATTTTGCAATGATCATCACTTTAAGGTACATCCAATGAATCTAATATGGTTTCTAATTTTTTAAGGATTGTACAAGTTAAAAGGTGAAGGAAGTGACTCTAAACCTGGATATATACTTGCACATTTTTAGGGGGAGATAGGAGTGATGGTCATGAACTCAATAGAGTGAATAGTCAATGGGAATGATATATCAAAGTTGATATTCATTTTATGTGTTAGTGTATATTATATTTAGTTAAATATAAAAAACATTTAATGAAGACCTTTTCCATAGCATGATAAGGGACGGAGTGAAGACCTTTTCCATATCATTTTAAGGATGAAATCAAACCATCAAGAGTTGGTTCTTCTTCTATTAGATATATTTAGTTGATAATTTTCTTCAAAGTAACCTAGATTGATAAGGGATGAAGTCAAACCATAAAAAATTGAAGAGTTTAGAGTGAGGGTTTTGGTTTAGTTTATGTTTGTGTTGAGACAGCCTATGTTTTGACACTATTATATGTTCTACATTATGTTATTATCTCACTCCCTATTAGATTTATTTTGAGTATAATCCACTATCGATTTTTAATGATGGATTAGCCTTAAGTGAAAGAACCAAATACCGTGATAACAATTTTAGGCACAATGTATAAACATATCCTAGGCTAAGTACTTGGTCAAACTTTCTCAACTAGTTCATTGCATATTGTATTTCATCATTGAAATTATAAACCTAAATGTTACATTGTCAATTTCATATTGCTGAAATTGATAAGTATTATTGATCACTAGAATAATATATGTTCGTAATCTAGATATGGTAGATTAGATTGTAGGAGAGTAATCAGGAGAGGAGTAAGTAATTAATTCTTCTTCTACAATTCTAGTTCTACCAACGTACCTGGTTCTACTAATGTTAAGACAATACCTTTTACCACCTTTAAAGTGCTAGATTGAGATTTAAATTTATATTGCTAATCATGAATCTAAATTTTTTCCAAATTCTCCTAGCTAAATTCATTTTTCGAAAAAATAAAAGCTTTAGTAATTTTCTTTCATTAAAATTCTTTTATTCTTTTTTCTTACTTCACTTCCACATTTTCATACCCTATACCTAATTTCTTTTCAACGTAATACAATATTTTATGATTCGATATATTATATGACAATATTATTTTTTCAGAATATATCACCAACCACTGTTAGTAAACAATTTGTGTAAAAAATATGTGTTTTAGTGAACACATTATCTTATATCAATTTAATCATAATTTTACTTTTTAGTAAATTTAATAAAAATATAATAAATTTAAGCAAAAAAAATTTAAAAACAATTAAAAATAACTTTACCACATAAAATAAGATAATTTGTCCAAATATCGAAGTAAAAAAAAAAAAGGACAAATTGAACATGGAACTTCCCACCTTTGTCATCCAACAATTTTTTCCTGGTAAGTTAGTGATGCAGGAGCATCACCAACTCAGCAAGCGAGCCAGCACATCAAGTGAAAGTTCACCTGGATAAACAAACCCAAATTTTGAAAATTTCTTTGGGATTGTAGCGCAAGTCTTAAATGATCCTTTATGAAGGAGCACCTTTTGTATGTTGTATCAGACCTCGAGCCATACCCTCTTGTCTGAAATAGATAGGAGGCATTTAATAGATTTAATGGAGGTAGATAGGATTTATTTCTAGATTAGACAGTTTTAGAGTCTGAGAGGGAAAACGGATATAGACACCCTCATTGTATCATTGTAACATTAGCCATAAGAAGCATTCATAAGAGAAGAGCAAACAGAGAAAACTGTGAAGAACACCCATGTACAGACATTTGAATTAATAGAATAAAGTTCTGATTCAAGTTCATGGCTAGTGTTGTTTCTCTGTGTAGATTGTTTATCTGCTCATGAATGTTTGTTTTTTTGGTTATGCATTTGCTTTGTATATGTTGTGCATGTGATTTCAGGGTTTAAACTGAAGTCTGAGAGGAGAGAATAAGTTTCAATTGTTTCTCTATTGGAGCCAAGAGATTCCTGCAAAGAGTGTAGTTGAATTCATCTCAAGGAGTGCATTGATGAGGGCTTGATAGTTTAACTTTTGTTCTTATCTATCCAGAAGTGGAAATAGTTGTTGCAGCTACCCAACGAGTGTGCAGGTTGGAGGAAGGCGTCTCAGTGGTTAATTTGAGAAAGGAAAATTCAGAGACTACTGCTGCAGAGAGTGCACAGAGTCTGACAGATTCAATACTTGGGAAGTTGTTGAATGTCGAGCGCAAGTAGTGTGCGCAAATCCCTCTGAAGGAGTGAGAGTCGAAAAGCTCAGGAGGTTTAGCACTTCCGGGATATTGTCGAAAGTAGAGCGCAGGAGTTTTATGCAGAGGAAGTTTCGAGCAGGAGGTACAAGCGCAGGCTTTGAAGGACAAAGTGTGAGAAGGAATACTTAGCCATTTTCGAGAAATCTCCAAAGGATGAGGAATCCACGGCTAGGATTCGCTGAAGGAAACAACAAAATCCCGCAGGTCGTTAGATCTCAGGAAAGTTGCACAGGGTTTAATCTTGGAGGAGCAGAGAAGACCCCAGAGATTCAGAGTTTGGGATATCGGGGTTTCTATGGTCGTGAAACTCTTATAGAAAGAAATTGTGATCCGCGATTTCCCGAAGGAGCCTCAACTGTTGATTTCAGCGGGGACACGTGGCAAGAGATCCCAAGGATCGTGGATCGGAGCATCGGGTTTCTGGAGACAGGGGCATTGTATGTTGACATCGTGATTTGCGATTTCCCAACACAGTAGGAGTCGTTGATCTGCAAGACGCGTCTCCAAGGATCTGGAAGAGTCAAGGTTTGACATTTTGGTGTTCTCGGTGTCGTGAGAATCATTGTAGGAGGAGTTCTGAAACTCTGAAACGCGATAACCATGCAGCCACAGTGTTGATTGGAGGACAGGTGGCATCGACATATCATGAGCTCGGAGGTTCACGAGTTGGAGCCGCAAAAATTTGCATCCAGGTTTACGAGGTCACGAGAGGGGATATCGTGGCAACCATCGATTAGTGTGTGGACCCCAGAGCGCAGAAAAGGGGTACAGGTGGCCTCGGAGATCGGGGATAGGAGATCCCAGGGGCGTGAATTCTTCGCATTGAAAATTCACGAACTCCAAAGTTCTGATAGAGAAAAGGGGCTTGCTCTCATGGACCAAGAGGTCACATGTGAAAAGGGATTAGCCGAGGAGAGCTAAGGATTGGAGAGAGGGGGTATCGAGGATCGGGAATCAGGGATTTCCGAGGCGAGTTGTTTACAATCTCGCAAAAGCCGAGTTGTTTAAAAGGATCGGGAAGAAAGGAAATCGTGAAGGGAATATCCATCGGGTTTCAGGGATTTTGAGGCCCGAGTACAGGACTCGCAATCTTGCAAGGTCCGATTCTCCGATAGGCAAAAGGAGATCGTCAGGTGATCATTCTGTGGGTATGGAAAAGTCCCGATAAGGGATTTGAGGAGCACTTGAGCTCTTCGGGCCAAGCAAAGAGAAGGTCCTAGTGGAAGCGGAGGTGCCTTGGGTGGAGCGGCTGCATCAAGTGGTATCAGAGCAAGGAATTCTCTCTTTTTTCTGTAGCAGAGGAGAAAAGAAAACAGGAATTCACCATGTCGTCGAGAAGGGAAAGGAAATCGACTGATCCAGAGGAAAAAGATGTGCGAAGAAGAGGTAGGCCAAAGAATCTAGAGATGGAAAGGCAAATACGCGATCTCATAGCGAGATTGGAAGACATGGAAGAAGCGCAGAGACACACAACAAATGTTGGAGATATGAGCGACTCTGAAGGCAAAGTAGAAGCCGAACAACAAGGAGAAGTTGTAGTTGGAGATGCAACCAATGAGTGGTTAATTAAAGCTATCGCCCGGATGAGTTCGAAGACAAAAATGGACATTCCAGTCTATGAAGGAAGTATGGATGCAGAAGAGTTGTTGGACTGGATTAGAACTCTTGATACCTACTTCGATTATGAAGACATCGAAGAGGATAAAAAGGTCAGGCATGCTGTCATGAAGTTGAAAGGACATGGTACATTATGGTGGGATGAACTTTAGGTAGATAGACATTCCAAAGGCAAACAAAAGATCAAAATCTGGGATCGAATGATTGCAAATATGAAGGAAAAATTCATCCCAAGGGACTATCAGATCACACTGTTTAGGAGAATGCAGAACTTGAGATAGAAGTTAATGACGGTGAAGGAGTATACCGAAGAATTTTACAAGCTCAATATTAGAGCAGGTCATCAAGAGAGCGATGATGAAAAAGTTTCCAGGTATATGAATGGCTTAAGATACGATATCCAAGATGAAATGAGTATGGAAACCATCAGAATGGTGGAGGATGCGTATCAAATGGCGTTGAAGGCAGAAGAAAAGATAAGCCGTAAGCCAACAAAGTGAGGGCGAGGTAGGAGCCATCCGAAAGGAAAATCAGTTGCTCAAGATAAGTTCCAGAAATCTAAAGACAACTAGAAGAATCCTCAGACAAGAACCGAAAGAGGTGGAAGTTCTCAGCGAGGCCAATACGCTGAACAACGAATGCAGCAGGAAAAACAGAGCGGAGGATACGCTGATAATAACACTTTTCCTCATACCAGAGGTAGAGGAAGAGGCAAAGGAGGAGTCATCACAAGCTACACATGTGGGGAGAATGGGCACAAGGTGGTTGATTGTCCAGACAGAAAGAAGGATGGAGGTGAAGCTCACATCATCGAAGCACAGAGGCGAGCTGCTGAAGCAGAAGATGCAGAAGACAAAAGATTGTTGATGATGTGTAAAGTTCTCGTAACACCTGAGAAGGAGGTGGAGGACACAGCTCAAAGAAGCAAACTGTTTAGGACCGTATGCGAGACCAAGGACACGAAACGCAAGGTTATTGTGGACAACGAAAGAACCAACAATCTCGTTTCAACCAAGATGGTGGAAAAACTAGAACTGGAAACAACTGATCACCCAAGTCCATACAAAGTTTCATGGCTATAGAAGGGACATCATGTGAGTGTCACTAAACAGTGCTTAGTGGACATCAAGATAGGAGGATATAATGACAAAATACTCTATGATGTTATTCATATGGATGTATGTCATTTATTGCTAGGCAGACCATGGCAATATGACAGGAACATAATTCATGATGGGAAGATGAATACGTACACTTTAGAGAAAAATGGGAGAACACACATGTTACTTCCGATAAAAGATAAGAATGTGAAACCGCAAGTGAACAACAGGGTACTTCTCATGAGTGGGAAGGAACTTGTGGCAGAAGTTAAGAAGAAGGAAGATCCACAATTCTTTGTGGTCAGGAAACCGAAAGTTGTTTTTACCAGCACAAGAGTGGATGATCTTCCTGAGAAAATTCGGGAACTATTGGAAGAGTTCGTTGATATTGTGGTAGACGAATTACCTCATTCATTGTTGCCGATAAGGAGCGTGAGTCATCACATAGACCTCATACCAGGAGCTAGTTTTTCAAACAAAGCAGCGTACAGGTTGACGCCGCAGGAGAATGAGGAAGTTAAAAAGCAGGTACAGGAACTGCTGGATAAAAGAATGATCAGAGAAAGTTTAAGTACATGTGTCGTTCCAATGGTAATGAGTCCAAAGAAAGATGGAGGTTGGAGAATGTGGATTGATTCTAGAGCCATTAACAAGATAACCATTAGGTACAAGTTTCCATTGCCACAGATGGATGACTTGATGGACTGCTTAAGTGGAGCAAAAAAAAATTTAAAGGTGGATTTGAAAAGTGGATACCATCAGATTCGCATGAGGGAAGGCGATGAATGGAAGACATCCTTCAAAACCAACGAAGGGTTGTACGAATGGCTAGTCATGTTGTTTGGTTTGACGAATGCACCAAGTACATTCATGAGGTTGATGAATGAAGTGCTGAAAGAACTCATTGGTAAGTTTGTCATTATTTATTTAGATGACATCTTGATTTTCAGCAAAACAAAAGAAGAACATCTGAAGCATTTAGCTGCAGTAATGAAGAAGCTACATCAAGAGAAGTTGTTGATCAACATGAGGAAATCTTAATTTATGAAGACATAACTCATTTACTTGGGGTTTGTCATATCGACAAATGAACTGAAGATGGATCCAAGTAAAGTAGAGGTGATTAAAAATTGACCATCACCAAGAAATGTTTTTGAGGTGAGAAGTTTCCACGGATTGGCAAGTTTCTACAGGAAATTCATTAGGAAATTCAATGGAATTAGCGCAGAAATGAAGGACACAATCAATAAAAGACATAAATATTTTCATTGGACTGAAGAGGCAAAGAAAAGATTCAATTTGTTGAAGCGAAAGATCACTGAACAGTCGGTGTTGGTGCTGCCAGATTTTTTGAAAGTGTTTCAAGTAAAATGTGATGCAAGTGGCTATGCCATAGGAGCGGTCTTGAGCCAGGAGGACAGACCAATTGCATATTTCAGCGAGAAGCTGGATGAGGAAAAGGTGAAGTACTTAATGTATGATAAATAATTTTATGCTATCATACACGCGCTGAAAAAGTGGAGGCATTACTCGATCCCAAGGGAATTTGTTGTGTATAGTGATAATCATGCATTATAGTTTGTGAACCAACAGGAGAAGCTGAACCAGAAACATGCTAAATGGGTAGAGTATATGCAGAATTTTACATTTGTAATTAAACACATTTCAAGGACTGCTAACAAAGTGGTTGATGCTTTGAGCAGGAAGTGTTTGTTGTTGCAGGAGTTCCAAGTCAAGACGTTGGGTTTTGAAAACCTTAATGACATGTATGCAGGTGATGTTGATTTTGCAGAGGCATACGAGGCAGCTGAGAATCCAGTTCTCAGAGATAGAACCCCATGGATGGATTATATGATTCAGAATGGACTGTTGTTCAGAGGAAATCAATTATGCATTTTGAATTGCTCCATGAGGGAGAATCTGCTAAACGAGAAGCACAATGGTGGATTAGCAAGGCATTTTGGTCATGATAAGACATTTGCAAAGCTGAGTGAAGCATAATTTTGGCTGAAGATGCGAACATATGTCAAGAAGTTTTTTGATAGGTGCAGAATTTTCCAGAATTCGAAGGGCAGAAAGTAGAATGTGGGATTCTACCAATCGTTACCCATACCTGAGAGGCCATGGGATGAAATCAGCATGGATTTCGTATTGGCATTACCGAGGACACAAAGAGGACATGATTCGATCTTTGTAGTGGTCGACAGGTTTTCCAAAATGGTACATTTTATTCCATGCCAGAAGACTAGCGATGCGACTCATATCGCAAACTTGTTCTTCAAGGAGATCGTTAGACTTCATGGTTTACCCAGAAGCGTTGTATCGGACATGGATACGAAGTTCATTGGACATTTCTGGAGGATACTGTGGAAAAATATGGGGACTAACTTGATGTTTAGTTCTTCCTATGATCCTCAGACATATGGGAAAACAAAGGTTGTAAATAGAAGTTTGGGATATTTACTTAGAAGTCTGGTGAAAGAACACCACAACAGCTGGGATAGTCTGTTGCCATAGGCAGAGTTTTCTTACAACGATTCAGTGAACAGGAGCACAGACAAAATTCCATTTGAAATTGTATATGGAAGACAACCAAGAGGAGTATCTGAGCTGAGGGATTCAGAGGAGATAATAACTAAAAGTGCAAGCCCTGAAGAATTCGCAAAGGCAATGGAAGAACTTCACAGCAGAGTGAAGCAACAATTGTTGGAATCAAACCAAGGATATAAGCGCAGAGCAGATCAACATAGGAGACAACATCAATTCAAAGTTGGGGATCTAGTTCTGGCACATATGAGGAAGGAAAGGTTCCCAAGGGGAACATACAACAAGCTAAAGATGAAGAAAATTGGGCCATGCAGAGTCCTAAAGAAACTAGGAGAAAATGTTTATGAAATTGAATTGTCGGATGAGATTGGAATATCTATGACATTCAATGTTTCAGACTTATATCCATATAAGGCTGAGGAAACAAGAACTGGAAGTGATGAACAGCTAGAGGTCCAGTGGCAGAGGCAGATGCCGATTGCAGATAGGCCACAGATGGAGTGTATACTTGACAAGAGAGTCAACAAAAGAACCAGACGAAAGGAATACTTCGAGTATCTGGTGCAATGGAAGAACCATCCAGTGGCAGATGCCAACTCAGAGACAAAAGTAGTTATCCAAAAGCATGGACAGACCGTGCAAGAGCTCATGGACCAGATCCCATGAAAATTTTCAAGCTGAGGAGTATGATGCAGGAGCATCGCCAACTCAGCAAGCGATCCAACACATCAAGCAAAAGTTCAGCTGGATAAACAAACCCAAATTTTGAAAAGTTCTTTGGGATTGTAGCGCAAGTATTAAATGATCCTTTATGAAGGAGCGCCTTTTGTATGTTGTATCATACCTCGAGCCATATGCTCTTGTCTGAAATAGATAGGAGGTATTTAATAGATTTAATGCAGGTAGAGAGGATCTATTTCCAGATTAGACATTTTTAGAGTCTGAGAGGGAAAACAGATATAGACACCCTCATTGTATCATTGTAACACTATCCATAAGAATCATTTAGAAGAGCAGAGAAAACAGATAAAACTGTGAAGAACACCCATGTACAAACATTTGAAGTAATAGAAGAAAGTTCTGATTCAAGTTCATGGTTCGTGTTGTTTCTCTGTGTAGAT
Organism: Picea sitchensis; assembly: GCA_010110895.2. Taxonomy (NCBI): domain Eukaryota; kingdom Viridiplantae; phylum Streptophyta; class Pinopsida; order Pinales; family Pinaceae; genus Picea; species Picea sitchensis. The sequence goes on from SNQJ01S0248298.1 coordinate 10,949, forward strand.
TGTTTATGTGCTCATGAATGTTTTTTTTTCTGGTTATGCATTTTCTTTGTATATGTCGTGCATGTGATTTTAGGGTTTAAAATGAAGTCTGAGAGGAGAGAATAAGTTTCAATTGTTTCTCTGTCGGAGCCAGGAGATTCCTGCAAAGAGTGCAGTTGAATTCATCCGCAAGGAGTGCATTGATGAGGGCTTGATAGTTTAACTTTTTTTCTTATCTGTCCAGAAGTGGAAGTAGTTGTTGCAGTTGTGCAAGGAGTGTGCAGGTTGGAGGAAGGTGTCTCAGTGGTTAATTTGAGAAAGGGAAATTCAGAGACTGCTGCTGCAAAGAGTGCGCAGAGTTTGACAGATTCATTACCTGGGAAGTTGTTGAATGCCGAGCACAAGTAGTGTGCGCAAATCCCTCTGAAGGAGTCAGAGTGGAAAATCTCAGGAGGTTTAGCACTTCCGGGATATTATCGAAAGTAGAGCACAAGAGTTTTATGCAGAGGAAGGTTCGAGGAAGATATACAAGCGCAGGCTTTGAAGGACAAAGTGTGAGAAGGAATACTTTGCCATTTTTGAGAAATCTCCAAAGGAGGAGGAATCGACGACTAGGATTCGCCGAAGGAAATAGCGAAATCCAGTAGGCCGTTAGATCTTGGGAAAGTTGCGCAGGGTTTAAGCCTGGAGGAGAAGAGAAGATCCCGGACATTCAGAGTTCGGGATATCGGGGTTTCTATGGTTGTGGAACTCTTATAGAAAGAAATCGCGATCTCCCATTTCCTGAAGGAGCCTCAACTGTTGATTTCAGCGGGGACATGTGGCAAGAGATCCCAAGGATCGTGGATCGGAGCATCGGTTTTCTGGAGACAGGGGCCTTGTATGTTGACATCGCGATTTGCAATTTCCCGACACAGTAGGAGCCATTGATCTGCAAGATGCGTTTTCAAGGATCTGGAAGAGTCGGGGTTTGGCATTTCGGGGTTCTCGGTGTCATGAGAATCATTGTAGGAGGAGTTCTGAAACTCTGAAATGCGATAACCACGCAGCCACAGTGCTGAGTGGAGGACAGGGGGCATCGACATATCGTCAGCTCAGAGGTTCGCGAGTTGGAGAAGAAAAAAATTGCGTCCAGGTTTACGAGGTCGCGAGAGGCGATATTGTGGAAACCATCGATTACCGTGTGGGTCCCAGAGCGCAGAAAAGGGGGACAGGTGTTATCGAAGATCGGGGATCAAAGATCCCAGGGGTGTGAATTCTTTGCATTGCAAATTCATGAACTTCGAAGTTCTGATAGAGAAAAGGGGCTTGCTCTCATGGACCGAGAGGTGACATTTGAAAAGGGATTAGCGGAGGAGAGCTAAGGATTGGAGAGAGGCGATATCGAGGATCGAGAATCAGGGATTTCCGGGGTGAGTTGTTTACAATCTTGCAAAAGTCGATTTTCCGATAGAAACAATCCTTACCGAAGAAGGGAAATTGTGAAGGGAATATCCATCGTGTTTCGGGGATTTTGAGGCCTGAGTACAGGACTCGCAATCTTGCGAGGTCCGATTCTCCGATAGGAAAAAGGAGATCGTCAGGAGATCATTCTGTGGGTGCGGAAAAGTCCCGATAAGGGATTTGAGTAGCACTTGAGCTCTTCGGGCCAAGGAAAGAGAAGGTCCTGGTGGAAGCGGCGGACGTGCCCTGGGTGGCGCGGCTGCATCAGTTAGTGAATTGCATTAATTTCAAATAGTTGGGAATGTAACCACATAAAATAAGACTATCTGTCCAAATATCAAAGTAAAAAAAAGAAGGATAAATTGTACATAGAACTTCCCACCTTAATCATCTATTAGATTGTTCTAGATAAGTTAGTGAATTGCATTAATTTTCCTCGAACAAATCAAATATGAATAACTGTAAATGTAACTCTCCCTCTCCAAGCTATCTCTTTGGTTTTATGTGAACCCTGATATTGTTCTCTGTGTGACTAGCCCTAGCTTCGAAGTGAAGGGAACTATTCTGTGTGAAGTGGGTGGTATTTCCAAATAGAGAAATTGAACATGGAACTTCCCACCTTGATCATTTTTTTTCCT
>SNQJ01S0248300.1:0-13008 GCA_010110895.2 Picea sitchensis
GGCATATATCACATCAAGCTACACATACATAAACATCTCACAAATCCTGTCACAACATATAGATAGAATCAACATCATCATCATCGACAAAAAAAACAAATGTAGACAACATCAGGATCTCAAAATATGTATACTCATATATATATATCGGCCCATCATGCCATCTGAATGTTTACATACAAAAAATACATATGCCCGCAGGCCAGTGCCGCACCTCGGTACAAAAATCGGCTCACCAGCCTATATACAAATCAAAAAGGTATACATCATACATCAATCAGGGTGCCTCTATCGCACCCCCACCTGCTCCTCTCTCAGGAGGAGGTGGTGGCCCACCCCCACCTGCCCCAGGCGGTGGTGGAGGACCACCCATAGGAACCTCCTGCCCCGGCGGCAAGTGTCCACTAGTCATCGCGGCCAGTACAGCTGCTCGTCGCACTATCACCCGCCATGGTGGCGGTACTCCTATACACTGCTCCAAGAAACCCTCATCCTGGATGCGTATCCACATGCCCTCAGGCACGTCCTGCAACACCATCTCCAGCCGACGGTGTATGCCCTCAAAATCAAATCCGGCCACCGCCGGAGGAGCATGTGATGGCCCCGTACCAGGGTCATCGAACCGACATCTCCTCGCTGCCCTCTCGGGCTCTGCTGGTCGCCCCGTGGCCTCATCCCATCGACATCTCTCTCCACGTGGCAGTCTCTCCGGCTCCCGCTGAGCCGACGCTCTCTGCATCTCCACCTCGTGTCCGCGAGGTGCCACATCTGCACATGCACTAAACAAACAACCACAGATAGTATCAGCATCTATAGCACATAAATATGGACTGATATCTCAAAAAAGATAACATAAACCAAAAACATACACAATACTCAACGTACCTCGATGGTCAAAAACCTCCCCAGGAGGCAGCACCATGTCCGGGTCCCCCCGGAAATCAACCCCAGCATAGGGGTACCGAAGTACCACCTATGACATCTACCACCATATCTGTGCCACCTGCGCTAAAAAATAGTGTCCACCTTTGCCACCACCGTGGCGAACCAAAACTGAAGACCACCACCTCAATCGCGGCTCTCGTGCCCCCAACATCTCTAATAGAACCCTCGAGTGCAGCATCGACACCCTCTCCAAAAACCAGGCTACCAGGATCGAGCCAAATGCAAACTCTCCTACACCTGTGGACCGACACCGGTCCAACTGGGCGGTCATCCGCGCATGCAGTGTTAGTCCCCACGTGAACTGCTCACCGCCCACCACTCTCTCCAGCACCAACAGCTGGCCACCACTAATCCGTTGGGTCGCAAGTGACCCGTATACACGAACGATCATCGCCGCTATGCAACGATGAGCCAGGGAGTCTATAACACTCACACTCACCACCGTCCCCAACATGAAGTTCTCACCAGAGAAATATCGCCGACCAATGGTAACAAGAGCTGTCTCCCTCGACAACATAGGCTCTTCCGGGAGGGGCATTCCCCGAAAGGGGAGCCCAGTCAGGAAATAAACATCCTCCACTACAGTGAAGGGGATCTGCTCTCCTCGCACGAGGAAGCAATGCAGCTCCAGACTCCACATATGGAGCAGGAATTGTAGTAAGTACTCCTATGCCCGTATCAAAGGGCACTCAAAAAACTTTAGCAACCCACAGGTTTCTAAAGTCGCTCGCACCTCAGGCCCCGCATTGGCCACAACATCTCGCAATTGGGCCCAGTCTCGCTCTTGCCACCGCACAGACATCGTCACTGCTGGCCACCTGCACAAAACATAGATTCTTATATCAGCTCAGCTACCCATCAACGACATCAAACAGACTCATTTTTTCCCCTTAAAACCTTGCCTCAAAGGCACAGTTTTTTCACCCACAGGCACGCCCATATGCGCGCCTGTTCACTATACAGGCGCGCATATATGCGCACCTGTTCACTGCACAGGCGCCCTCCTGAGCGCACCTTTTCATCATACAACCACGCACAAGAGTGCGCCTATCCAACTCACAGGCGCGCATGGATGCACGCCTGTCCAAATCACAGGCGCACCCTGATGCACGCCTGTCCACCTCACAGGCGCGCCCCTAGGGCGTGCCTTAAATTCCCTCTATCATGCACTCATGCACGTGTATTCAGTGGACAGGCGCGCTCCTATGTGCGCCTTCCACTGGATCGCCCGTGCATATGGGCCCACACCCCATACAAAATCCCCTAATTACCCCTGTCCGACCCCCTGTACCAGCCCTGCCCAAAAATTGAAAACCTATTTCTATGCAGGATGATCAGACCACCAACCTGAAACTCGCAAAACGTCGATCGGATGCCTCGTCCTCCCCGAGTCTCTCAATCTCCTCTGAAATCTGCTCGTCTAGTCACTGTTGCAGCAGGTACAAATGAGGTGGCAATGTGGGCCCTACAGCTATATATATGCCTTTTGCCAAACTTCCACTCACCATTCTAGGAGCCCAAGGTGTCCATTTTTCAAACCGTCTTCAGCCATGGGATCAACATCCCGCCACCTACATCACAGCTGTCCCTGGGTCACTTTTCATCCTGAGCCCCTGGGGTGCCTTTTTTTTTCATATCGTGGTCAGGTACGCACGCGCATTGTCACATTTGTCTACATACATGCTCATATCTTTGATTCTCTTCAGATATTGTTCACTTTGGGTATTTGGTTGTTCTATGTGCAGGTACTTGATCATCATCCATCGACATCATCCCTTCAGGTATATATTCAACACTGGCATGTAGTCTCTCCCACTGTATTTCATTTACATTTCCAGTCACACCCTCTGATATTGGCCTTTAGGATCCTCATTCCCGGCTCTGCAGTACCCTCGCCTCCATTTGCACCTTTGGTACTGTCACCCGGTAGCATTCTCACCCACATGAGTTGTCCCATTCATAGCACCTTTTGGCACTTTTGACACTCATGCTGTTCTCCATTACACTTTAGGAATGGGAGTCCCGATCGTCTTTCAAACATGTCGTGAATCAGCCACATCCTCCTTCTCCTCATTTTTCTAGCTTTCCCACACAGACTCCCAAATTATCTCTTTACGGTTCTATTTTTTACCTACACCTCCGCAGTATCATGAACCCTTCATTTCATCCACCATCAGTTTGCCCATCTGCGAACCTATCTTCATTTCACCTACCTGGTACAGAAACTCACCAATGGGGCCCCCACCCTTCATCAGTTTTCCACGAAAATTCTGCCCTCCCTGGGGCACTCACTTTACACTGGGGCGCCCGTTTCTGTATTTGTACATTTTTTCCAAAAAACATTATTCATTATTTATTTGTACAAACACCTGTATTTCCAGTATTTACATTTTCTTTTGTCGTCACCGTTGGCGACTTGCTTCATTTTGGCCACACGCAACCCATGTCACCCTTGGTTGGAGCATTACTTATCATCTACCCTTGCTGACATCGTCCATATCTTCAAAGTACTCCACAAGTCATTTACCTCTACCCTCTGAATTTTTTCACCTTGTCCCACCTCTGGCACAACTTATCCTCGGTCTTGGCATCCCCATGACACTCGACCTTGTCACATGGTTGCGGCCACTCATTATATCATATACTCTCCAAGCAAGGGCAGTCTTGAGTCTCCCCACTTTTTGACTTCGTCCATGTACCTCTGCCACTTCCTCACCTCAGTAGATTCCACGAAGCCCTTTGCTTCTGGGAGTCGCGTCCCCCTTTTGTCGACATCAACACAATTTTCCGAAAGGGCGACATTATCTTGATTCTCATTCTCCATTCAATGAGAGATCTCGGACGACACAGGGTGAAATACCATTGCTCCCTGCTGTCGTTGGCCCCCATAACATTCAACGCCAACAATTTCTCATGTTATGGTGGGTCTTACTTTGCGACTATTGCAGTTATTTCTACCATTTTCTGAAGACCTCTGAACTGGGTAGGGCCATCAATGCCCGCATCATCGCCGATACTTATTACCGCGATCATTGCCTATTGTTCAGAGTATGTTCCTTTGCAGAATTGTCTTCTGCCTTTATCATCACCGCCCTCAAGGGCGCTGCAGTTGTCTACACCAACACTTCCATCATCTTTTTTCAGAGTTACATAACATGAGCATGGGGCATGCCTGCCTCATTTGTGAACAATTTTCTATTTTTTGCAAAACTCTCAGAAGGTCGGGTCCTACCGGTTCCTTTTTTCTCCAACAGACCGCTCTGAACAGTCCCACTATTGCTCTCTCTTACAACAACATTCTCAGTAGAAGAAACATTGATGGATTTCGGCTATACGTATGCTCCTAACCTCATCCATCAGGGGGCATCTGTTATCACTGAAATTTCATCCGCACATGGCGATAAGAACTCAGCATCGTCAAACAGTAATGAAGTCATTCATGGCACTGAATTAATTTCACAACATTCCAAAAAGTTCAAAAACTATACAAAGTAACCAAAAATTGAAGAGTGCTTTACAGAATCTGGGTGCGCGTGCACATGCGCGGAACAGAAACGTACCATGAGCACATACGCGCATGATGCGCGGCTGTTGGTGCAAAAACCCACACACCTGCTAAACGACGCATTTATTGAATTGGTCAGCCTCCCAACCACTTATGGATCAGCTCCCAAGCCGATTTGACCCTCAAATCTGAGCTGAATCCGCATGGTAGGCTGGTCAAAGACCTAATGAAGCCCTAAAGAGCCTCTTTTCACACTTCAAAGGAGTTACATAATCACCCAANCGTATGCTCCTAACCTCATCCATCAGGGGGCATCTGTTATCACTGAAATTTCATCCGCACATGGCGATAAGAACTCAGCATCGTCAAACAGTAATGAAGTCATTCATGGCACTGAATTAATTTCACAACATTCCAAAAAGTTCAAAAACTATACAAAGTAACCAAAAATTGAAGAGTGCTTTACAGAATCTGGGTGCGCGTGCACATGCGCGGAACAGAAACGTACCATGAGCACATACGCGCATGATGCGCGGCTGTTGGTGCAAAAACCCACACACCTGCTAAACGACGCATTTATTGAATTGGTCAGCCTCCCAACCACTTATGGATCAGCTCCCAAGCCGATTTGACCCTCAAATCTGAGCTGAATCCGCATGGTAGGCTGGTCAAAGACCTAATGAAGCCCTAAAGAGCCTCTTTTCACACTTCAAAGGAGTTACATAATCACCCAATGCAATGCTATAAAAAGCCATGAAGAAACATCATTTTCTCAAGGAATTTCATGTAATGTTATGCTGCTTAGATTGTTTTAAGGACTCACTCATTGGCAATAACACATTAGCACCATTTCATTGAGCTATCCACCTCTCCATTGAGTGGATGTGCTAGGAGTTCTTTCACCATCATTCTCATTTTCTTATTATAAGGAGAGCAAGTTTGTGAGGGCCTCAAGAGCCTTCCATTGGAGGAAGAAGGGACTCATAGTCCCCTTTCTTCATTGTGCTTTGATTTCATCAATTGATCAGCCTAAAAACATTGGTGATATCGGTCTTTTTGTGTTTGTTATTTCTTTATCCATATGCTCATAATTTTAGTTTGTATTAGTTTAATTATTGCTTATAGTTTTGTTGTTCTTTTTCTAACTCTTTCCTCTACAGCTGTCATGCTCAGCAAGACCCAACTGGGAATGTAAGCACCCTTGATTTTCTCACAAGGTGACGAAGAGGTTGCAAACACATGGACCCTAAGACAACTGCAGGCTTTTCATCTTGAAGGTTTATTGAGTCAGAGGGAGGCTGGGGGGATTCAGATTGTAGCAACTTGGAGAGGGACCTTTTGAAGTCTTCATTTTTAACTAGCTCAGAGAGAGGTACAAGAATCCTAATCTTTTGAATCTCATGCTCAAAATTGAAGGATGGGGTAGGTTTAGGAGCTTCTCTTACCTCAGTGATAGGCTCTTTGGCTGCTGGCGAAGCACTCTGAGTATTCTTTTCTTTAGCTGTGGATGTCGCAGTTTTAGTAGGCATGTCTTCTATGAGGGGCTGGTCTGGGCTATCAAAGTCTCCTTATTTCCTCCTTGACCTGAGATTGTATCTGTTAGAGGTATGACCGGCCCTTTCTTCCTTTCCTAACTCATGGATCTGAATGTTCATCAAAGATCTTTCATATGCAGACTGAGTCAAGTGGGGAAAAGGAGGAGTCTCTTCAATACAGTGAATTTCAGGGCCAAACTTGTCTATCTCCTCTCTTTTCTCATGATCAAATAGGTTATTTTGGAGGGGGGCTTGAACCCTTTGATCTTCTCTATCTTTTCCCCTTTGTTCCCTCGGGAAAACCTGAGGCATATTGTTAGCAGGTCGTCTGAAACCTCTATTATCAGTGTTCTGGGGACTTCTATACATGGGCTTCCCCTCTAATTCCAACCTTTCTATCTTGGCAGCAAGCGATTTTAACGTTCTAGCTGTCTCATCTGTCTTATGGGGCAGGGGAGAGGAACTGGACGAGGGAGCTTCAAGCCTGCTCTTTGATGTATTTCTATCACCGGCGTTCCTGAGTCGGTTGACAGCCAATATGTTGGATTCTACCTCCACGGTTGCGTCTTGCATGTGTGCCAGTGTAGCAGCTCTCCTCTCCCTTAGCAGTAGGCAGAAATCAGGATCGAAGGCGCTGGAGTAAGTGATCTTTGCAGAGGCTTCAGAGGGTTTTATCTCAGCAGGGATTTTGTTGTACATTTTATTAAACCTGTTGGAGAAGTCAGAAACGGACTCCCCTTCCTTTCTCTTCAACGACCCAAACTCTATCATGTAATACATGAAGTCTTTTTTATCTCCCCACTGTCTCAAAAAGGAATTATCTAAAGCTCTGATCCCATCAATAAATCCGGGAGGCAGGGCCCTGAACCATTTTCTAGCCTCTCCTTGGAGACTATGGACAAAAATTCTCATCCATACGGCTGTGTGCATGATAACATTATCATCCGTGAAAGTGTAAAAATCTGCTAGGTGCTCTTCAGCAGTTATGCCCCCCTCGCCTGTAAACTTGGGCAGCTGTTTAAGGTACCCTTTTGCTGGGAGGTTATTGAGAGGCTGAGGTAATACAAGAGGAGCGTACCTAGCAGCTATGATGACCTCTATTTCAGTCATAGGGGGATTTTCTCCGGCCATAGGAATATTAGGTGGAGGAGAACCCGGAGGAGAAGGATTTCACGAAGGGGCTACCGGGAATGAACCTCGGAGTGGGGTGGGAAACAAGAGGGGATTCAAGGAGAATGCTAATGAACTCAAGTCAACATGTGCTCCTCCTTGTGCAGGAGTGGGGGAATATTCTATGGTCGTGGGTCTACGCCAAGGTACAACTTCATAGGAGAGTGGAGTGACAAGGATTTGTCCCTCCAATCCCAGACCAGGAGGGGAAAACTCAGCAGGAACACTCCCAAAATTCAGGAAACGGGATACTTGTGAAGGAGGTCTATCAAGAAACTGAGGGGGAGAAAACGGAGTTCTTACAGAAGGAGATGGCGGATTACAATTATAGCAGGCTTTCCTAAGGTTTCCCAAGTACTTTTTTTCATAATGTTCACATGTGTTTCTACATCCAATACATAGTCTATGTCAAAGTCTCCTATTCTTGTTTCTATGCACTCTTTCTCTTTTAAAATCTGTGATAAATTGACGTCTCTATGTCCATTTAGTGTTTCTTTCAACTGCAATAATATAGCCTCTGATTCTTTCTAGTTCTTTAGCATATTCTTAGTCTTTGGACCTTCCTCATGGTTTTCTTGTCTTATGTTCATCTGCTCAACTTTAGCAATCATTCTAGGGAAATCCAAGACTTCATGTCCACTAGATTTACAACAAAGGCAAATAGGACTTCTACCAGGGAATTCCTTAGCAAGATGTCCCATTCTTTTGCAATTATAACATAATGCCAATCCTCTCTTTCTCTTAAACAATCCCCAACCTTTCCTGTACTACGCATTGGGATCATAGTGATAGACCTGCAAAAACCTCTTCTAGGATCCTGCATCCACTTGTTAGTCCAAAAATTCTTTCTATGCATAGGAATAACATATCTTTCAGTATTTCTATCAGATCTATTCATATCACATCTTCTTTCTTCTAGTTGTGCCCTAGTTTTCAGACTACGACGAAATCTATCAAATATACCTAGATCCATTCTTTCGAAAAAAAAAATTCCACTTATCTTACCTTTATCAGAGCACAAAGTTATAATATGTTACCTCTTTTCTTCAGATCAGACTTCTCTTCTTAGCATAGAGATTCATAAGTTAAGTAGAGTACTGCACACTAGGGAAACAGATCTACACACAAATCTTTCTCTTTTCTTCAGTTCCCAACAATCACAGTTTCAGGTCCCATCAATGGAATGATTTGGTGGCACAGGGATAGAACTAGGGTTCAATGCTTCAACAACACACCAACAGAACCCTAACTACTGACCCTTTCGGAAACACCTACGAAGCATTTGAAGTCTCACCTGAGGTAGAGGTTGGNTTGCAGGAATCAAGTGTCTACAACCTAGCTGGGACACAGGTCTATGATCATAATTCTTTAATAGAGCACTTAGTAGTTAACATTCATTATCCTTTAAACCTTACTCACATTGCAGGTAAAACCCTAATTACATAACAACGCAATATTCAACAAGATCTAAGCATATTTGACCATCTAGCACATAACATCAACATATTTAAAATTCATCCACGTTATTAAGCACTAAGTTACTATATCAGATGCATCTAACATACATAAATATTCAACACTAAACATAAATCACATCAATGACACAAAGAAATCACAGCACGGGATATACGTGGTTCACCCCCAGTGTGGGGCTACGTCCACCAACTCTTCTTCTCTTTATTATCTTCTTTCAATGCACAGAGACACAAAACCAACTCCGCATAGGATAGGATATCTGTGTGCACCTCGCCAGATCCTCCTTCCCCGATATTGGCACATCACATAGCCTTCTTACAATCACTTTCACTTAGCTCTGCAAGTTCTCAACACACAGTATGCACAAAGAATTTACAACTATTTTCACTTATCCCATTGGCTTACAACTAATTTAGCACCCCCTACTTACATTGCCAATATACTTATTTATACTCTAGAAAAGGGGCCTAAACATGGGTAAGACCCATGGTCCAACATACCATACCCGTTACATAAGCCCTAAAACCAAAAATCCCACAAAAGGGGGTGAGATCCCGTGGTCTCTGATTCGCCTAGTGCTTCGTCTTCGACCAGCCTATCGAAGTCCCAAAAATGGTCAAACATGATCCAATTTCTCCAAAACTTGGTTGGGAGCCAACACTTTTCAACACTAGATAAATATCAGAAGACTCACCATACTCCATTTTGTGAATTCTACAAATACATGGGGCACGATGTGAATAATTTTTGGTCACTTTAGTTGATGTAGGACCACACCCATAATGTCTTCTGGGTTCAGTAAGAGAAGAAGGGTGGTGATTTTGGAGACACTGAGACATGTGGATATCAAGGAGGTCCCATGGGTAGATATGGATGTTACCAAGGATGAGAATATGTAGGAGGTGGAGGAAGCCCCCCACTTTTTTTTAACTATGGTGATATAGGTCATGTATCAAGATTTTTCACCAAATCGCATGCTCTTTGTGGGGACTACTATAGTACAGAGAATTTTGGAGAGGATTGTCCCAAATTATTGAAGAAGTGGGAGGATAAGAAGGCACATTTAAACATGGTGACTGTAGAGCCACACGAGAATCAAAAGGAAAAGGAAGTTTATGTGGGGGTGATAACCCGAGGAGGAAAAAAGATGGGAATGGACTTTGAGCATGGAGAAATATCAGGCCGAATAATAGAGGGAAGTATTAGAAAGCCAGTGTATCTCCCTGCTAATCTTGATGTTGCACATCAGAAAGAGTTTCTACGTGATGTGTAAAGGGATCTAGAGGAATAAAAAGTATGAGAAGAGATGAAGCGCATGGTACATGTTAGTATTGTATTTTTTCTTAAAATTAAAAGAAGGGTGACTGAAGTTATAAGGCCAAGATCAAATGAGTTAGCAACAGAAAGTTGAGGTTTAGGAGCCTCTGTGCAAATCAAAGTTAAATTTTCCTAAGGAATAATTGCATCATGGGTATGACCTTTTAAATCGACGGTCATTGGATTTCTCTTTTAAGAGTCGCATTCGAGGCCATATCCTTCAAAACTATGAATAGGCACTTATAATGGATGATCTAGATATTATTTCAGACCTCTTTTAAGGGAAAATAATCAATGGTCCATATTGCATTGGACCATCAATAGTGACCCAAGAGATCAATTTCCCATATTTTATCCATGAGCCTAGCGCACCAACTTAGTATTAAACGTGTCCTGCCAACAAAGAACTATCAGGGCCAACCTGCGACTACAACGTGGACATCTGGAACCCACCACATGCATAGGTAAAAATATTAAATCCAGGTGACACATGTTCTACTCTGCCACATCAATTCCAGTGTGGAAGAGTATAATTTTTCCATGTGTCCATGATAACGTCAAAAAGATAATAGTTGCATTAGATGATCTTATATTTTGGACGTGCCATATCAATGACTCTCCTCGCATCGGTGAAAGATCAACAATAAATATTAGGTTGGGATCATATTAGGAAAAATCATTGGGAGTTTCCTCCTCAACTCAAGTTACATAGTTTAGAAGACGATGTCATCGTCGAAGATCAAGGATAAATTGAGGAAGAGATGAAAGCTCATCATGCCAGTGAGGCATTGTCAGAACCAACCTTTCCCTATCACGTGGACTGTAACACCCTGAGTTTCAAACCCCCATTTTAAATAATGTATTGTTACAATGTAGAGAGGCCTGAGTTCCCAAACAATTATTAAAGGGCCAGTATGCCCAAGAAATGTAATGTTTCGATCATTATTAATAATAAACACATCGTTGGTTGCTATAAAGACAAGGACTAGAGTTATAGGTGCTATGATTCCACAAGAGAGGGGGCTTGAAGGGATACATGTTTATTCCTATGTTAATTAACATTTTTGACTAAGGGAGGGGATCGATTACATGAGCTTCTTGGGGAAGGCCAGGAGGTTCTTAATTCCCCACGAAAATTCTTAAACCTATCCCTGGTCTGATTGTGGGGTTGGTCATTGGTCGTTGGCTCATCTACTCCTTCACTCCTACATTCATACCATTCTTCCCTCACTCCCTTCCATGCACTCACTTACCCATCCATTGATCCATCCTCACTTGCATCTTGTCTTGGAAAAGGGAAAGGAACTGCTGAGAATTAGCCACGAGATAGTTGGATGTAATGGTCGCTGGTGCAATCCAGCCATGACCTAGAGCCTACATGTCTAAGATGAGTTAGAATGTGCTCTGGTTTGCTCAAAAATGCGAGTCCTGAGAGTTCCAGCATTGATATTCTAGACCAACTATGTTGGAGGCCCTGGAAAAAGGAAAAGGAAAAGGATTTCCTGGGGGACTGCATGGCAGAGAAGGGCGGAGGTCCATTCTCTTGGGTGGTACATGCTAGGTAGAAGAGAGATGGGTACTTGGATTGTTGTGGGTGCTAGGAAACCTGTGAGAGCTTGGGAGCTGACTATTTTGGGAACCCAAGTACACTCTGGAACCATCCTTGTGGATTCATAGCCCTGGCTCGGGGGTGACACTACTGTTGAGATTTGGAGCAGTGGTGTCTACGGTTGGGTGGAACATCCTTGGTCGGCAGCCAGTTGGTGTCTCCTTTTTATAAAGATAAGTGCTCTCTGTTGTGATATTATTATCTGTGTATGAATGTATTCCACTGTGTATTTTAATTATCGTTTAACTAAATCTTAGATTATGCATGCTTGCTGGATATTGTTGTGCATGCCGCTAAATCTCGTATCTTACGCGTTCTTATTAATTAAAGAAGGTATCGGTAAGAGTACAAAGTCCAATGGTGGGCTTGTAGGTAGCATGCCCCATCCTGTGGGTGGCTTGGGATGTTACATGGACACTTAGGGACCCCTTGAATCTTGTCAAAGCACATCAAATAATATGACATCTATCCTTTCCTCCCTTCCACGTCAGTGCCAACATGGACCAGTGAGAGTGCACCACGTATCTAGGGTGACATCCACATGATTGTCTATTTCCTTAGTCAATTTTGGTTTATGGTCTATCCCGGTCAAAAAATATGCTTGCATGAGCGACAGATCAACGATAGAGATCAGGTTGGGTTCATCGTCAAAAAAATTCAAAGAGAATTCCTCAACAAAAGTATTCACATTTGGAGATGACAATGTCTACATCAGAGAAACACATAAGAGATGACAACTTGGTTGTTAGAAAAGAATTGTCAGAGCCAACAAGGGGGTGACACATGCACATATGGAACCTATCGCATACACAAGTCAATGTCTTGAAACCGGGTGACACATGTCCTACCTGTCAGACACATCATTGCTAGCGTGGACCAATGTAATGTTAGCATGATGATATTTTCCTTAGCCAAACTTTTCTTTCGACAATAGTGATATCAATGACCCTAAGAGATTCTTGCACCTTAGATGGATGGTCCATATTTGTGATTCCTAGTCTTTTCAAAGTCCCCTCTTTGGAGTCTTGTTTGTAGCTCAATCCATGACCACTCCAATGAGACGCCTTTAATGAATGACCTGGATTTCATCGCACTATGCAAGATACCAGATATATAAAATATGCAGAACATAAATAAAATGCTAGAAATGGTAGAATAACAATAAAATATCTAGCATAATCTTCACAATACACATAAATGATATAAGAATAGCAATAGAAATAACACTTTGATTCAGAAAGAAATGTTCACATGCCTCTTCGAGGGGGAAACCTCCAATCGAGCATCGCTCTGTTACAATAATCTCCAAGCTAGGGTTTTCATACCCTCGACCCTTATTTATACTAACTATGTCTATTAAGAGAAGCATCTAGAGGAAGATCCTTCTAGAAGTGGAAGCTTCTATTAGGTCTTCTTACATCCCCCTTATTATATTTTATTGAAAGGTATTA
>SNQJ01S0248302.1:0-13008 GCA_010110895.2 Picea sitchensis
TTATAGTTATTTGACATGGATCTACAATGTATTTGATTGGTATCCATGGTTCTATTTTATCCCGAGCATGGGTATGCCCGCCTCGATGAGATATTTGTTATTTTGCAGACGACACCTCCTGGTTCCTGATTCTTGGGCTCACTCATTCAGCATATCAATACAGATTGGTAATATATTTCGGCCATCAGATGCTCTTCTGACCTCACACATTAGGGGGAATCTGTTATAACCCTAAATTGCACCACACATGCTTACCTGGCATTAGGCCAACTCATATCCCTTCATTGCCAAAACATCTGTTGAGCAACCTCTTTGAAAATCCTCTTGGGTCAAGGCCCACGCACCCTAACCCACTACTGCACGCGTGTGCACGCTGGCAGGCCTACTACAGCCCGCATGTACCTAACAAAACACAAAAATAGGAAAGTTGCCGACAGAACAAAAAGATATGGGTCAGTTAACTGAAACTCCCAGCCATGCATGGCCGAGAGTTCGTCCAAAACCCTAGCTCCTTCTAGCCTATAAAATAAGGGGTCGGGGTACTATTTGGAGGAGGAAAATTATAGCGAAGAAAATCTGTCCATTTGTCGAATCCATTGTCCCAACCCTTTAGCCTTTCCTCAAGCCAAAGGAGAATTAACGTAAAGTAGTTGGAGGACAAAAGAAGAGGAGGATCCCAGGATCAGGATCAAGGAGCGGTGGCCGGTCTCGACTTTGATTGTAAGCTGATTCATTTTTCAAATAATAAAAGAATACTTTTCCCATCCCAATGCATGATTTATCCATGGTTTGTTTAATTTATGCTTAATTTCTAACCCTCAAGTAGAAAAGTAGCATGCATGCATAGTTGTTTGTCTTGATTGCAGGTTATCTTTGGAAGGAGCAGTGCAAGCAAGCAGTTAAAGCGCAACGGAGGATCTACACCAAACATCAGTAAAAAGGTTAGTATTTCTTTTCCTTGCATGTATTGTGAAAGAGGGGTTTAAGTTTTGGGTGGTAGGTTAAAAAGTAATTTCTTTACGGTCAAAATCTGCGTGCAAGTTTGACCCTAGTTTGCTAGTCTGTAGGGTATTTTTCCCAACAACAGGGAGGCTGAGAGGGTACCAAGATGGGTTGAGCATAACTTCACTATGCTCACTCACACGGTCCCGATGGCAGAGATTGAGGACCTGCCACCATCTATGCAACCTCATGTAGTGGGGGCACCACGGACGTGGGTCCTATTGTTTCGGCGCTTAGCTAATGCTGTGGACCAACATAACAGGGTCCATAGGCCCTAACTTTAGCTAGACATTTTGACGTGCCACGAGAACTACTTGTATTTATGTTTTGAGGGCATAAGCCCTTTGACTCGTTATCGGTCCTATTTTTGAGGCATTTGCATCCATCCATGTATTCTGGTTACTTTATGATATTATATATGTTTTTTTGGTCTTTTGTGTCTTATGGATCATGTGTGCAAAAATGTATTTACATGCTTATGTAAATGTTCTTTCATATGTCTGCCAGATGCCAATCTAAAATTTGATTTTATAGAGTATCTATAACTTGAT
The DNA here is from genome assembly GCA_010110895.2 of Picea sitchensis. NCBI lineage: Eukaryota > Viridiplantae > Streptophyta > Pinopsida > Pinales > Pinaceae > Picea > Picea sitchensis. Next base: position 1,554 of record SNQJ01S0248302.1, read on the forward strand.
TTAACCTCCTGGGAACATGAAAATATGTAATATAATCAAAGTTTCATTCTAAGAGACGTACCCTAAGGAATCGTCAATGTAAAGTTAGATCATGAACCCGGTACACTCTGTTTAATTGAGACACAACCAGTTGAGTGTCGAGATAAACCCGGAGATGAGAGATACCCAATGACAAAGCGTCACAAAGAAACTCAATAACTGTGCTATACTTGGCAACATTATTTTTGGTGTCACCTAAGCATATCCCTCTGGAAGATAATAACTGGCCTTGAGGTGTAAAGATTACCCAAGATGTGGAGGCAAACCTCCAAGTGTGCTGACTAGCCCCGTCTGCATACCCAATGAACACTTCAAAATCACTTGACATCTGCCACAGTGACGAAAGATAGTATCAATGACACGTCCATAATACTAAAATAAACTAAAAAGTAATAGTACAAAGACTATACATATGTTACAAAAAGTTACCCACAGTGACCTGCCTATGAGTAATACTTCTTGAGGTAGAGCCCATTTCTAGGCTCCATCAAAGCATTCCCTTCAAAATCAACCAGACGATAAGCACCCTTTCTTAAAACCTCTTTTATGATGAAAGGTCTGAACCACATGGGTTTGAATTTTCCTACCCCCAGGGGGTCCTTATCTTGGTCGTAGACCAGGACAAGGTCGCCTTCAGAAAAAATATGAGGATGAATAGACCTATCATACTAACACTTGACCTTATGTTTGTGAGCCTCATTGTCCAGGGCCACATCACGACGCTGCTCATTGAGTTGCTCAAGGTATACTAACCATTATTCAAGTGGATAAGTGTCTGGCAATAATTGTACTGCCAACATTAGAGACGGGATCTGACATTCAATGGGCAAGACTGCCTCCATCCCGTAAACGAGTTGAAAAGGTGAGAATCCAGTTGCAGTCTTAACAGATGTTCGGTAGGCCCATAATGGCGAGTATAACATCAAATTCCAATTTGACTTGGCTGAGTTGATAGTTCACTGTAGAATGGTGTTAAGAGTTTTGTTTACAGCTTCCACTTTACCATTTGCTTGGGGGTAGTAGGGTGATGAATGTTCTTGCCATAACCCAAGCTTTGATGTTAACTCAATCATCATTTGGTTCTGAAAGTGACTGCCATGGTTAGTGACAATCTCCCTCGGGATGTCGAACCTTTCTATTATCTGATTGAATAAAAAAAGAGCTCCAATCTCTCCATCATCTTTAAATGTTGGCATAGCTTCGACCCACTTTGTGAAATAGTCTACAATTACGATGATATAGTGGTGCCCCCTTGCTGAAGGAGGGTTGCAAGTAGTGTAATCAATCCCCCACTTTGTGAAGGGAGCAACTGTGATGATAGGAAACATGGGAGTGGGATGCACCCTCATCTTCTGAGAGAATATTTGGCACGGATGACACTTCTTGACCGATTCAATACAATCTTTGATAAGTGTCGGCCACAAGTAATGTGCTCGTAGAATCTTTTGGGCTGTTGCCAACCCAGACAAATGACTGCCACAAGCTCCGATATGGAAATAGTTAAGCACGATAACTTCTTCCTCATGAGTGAGACATCGGCGTAGGATTCATTCTACACCTCTCTGATAGAATGTATCTTCAATTATGAGATAATTCTTAGCCTGATGGAGTATGCGTCGATGCTCATCATGAGAAGAAGTGGTGGGTCACTTCAATGTCTGGAGATAGATAAGTATATCTCCATACTAGGGATCTGAAGATGTGATAAAAAACATATCTCCCCGGATAGGCGCTTCTTCAGGCACAACGTCACCTGACTCAACCGAAAGTTCTGAAATGAGTTCTGCGAAGACCAGTCACTTTTTGGACATTGCTGAAATGAAGTCTATGTCAAACTCTTGGAGGATGACTATCCATCTACTGATTTTTCCGCCTATTACCCGCCGTGTCAACATGTACTAGAATGGATTCATGACAACAATGACGGTGGTCTTTTGAAACATAACATAATGACGGAACCATTTAATAGCATGAACTACTGCCAACACAAGTTTTTCGATGTGAGAATAATAAAGTTCCGGTCCTACGAGGCCTCGGCTCAGGTAATAGATCACGTATTCTAAGAACAAGTCATCTTCCTGAACTAAAACCATGCCAATGGTTGACTCTACTGCAGCCAGATATAATAATAAATCTTTGTTATAGTTAGGTGGCCAAAGCAGAGGTGCAGTTGTGAGGGCATGTTTCAATGCATCAAAAGAGCATTGAGCCGTATCATCCCAGTAAAAGGGAACGTATTTCTTCAGTAAGCGCATAAAGCCCTTGGTGATTTCAACATAGTTGGTGATGAAGCATCATAAAAATTTCGCCTTACCTTGTAGACTCTGAAGTTGAAGGATTGTGTGTGGGGGGGGCAACTGAATTATTTCCTCAACCTTGAGAGGATCGACCATGATCCCTATTGTTGATACTATGAAACCTAACAATCGTCCTGACGTTACGCAGAAGCTGCACTTGTTTGGATTCAAGCGAATCCTAAAGTAGCGACAATGTTCGAATATAAGTCGGAGGTGTGTGGGATGATCCGTTCTCTTGCGAGATCGTGATGCTAAATCATCTAGATAAACTTCGACTATATGCTTGAGGTCATGAAAAGAAAAATACATGGCCCGCTGAAAGGTGGCTCCAACATTTTTGAGACCAAAAGGCATTTTACGATATGCGAATGTACCCCACGGGAAGATAAATGTCGTTTTGTGTTGGTCTTTGGGTTTGATTTGAATTTGGTTATATCCCAAAAAACCGTCCATGAAAGAAAAGGCTTCGCAACCCGCACATTCATCAATGATATGGTCGATGAATGGTGTGGGAAAATTAGTTTTGGGACATGCCTTATTCAAATCACGAAAGTCGGTACATACACAAATCATGCCTTGTTTTTTATTGACCGACATGGGGTTTGACACCTATTGGGTCAAATGGATAGGATATATAAACCCAGCTTTTAGCAATTTCTCAACCTCAACCTTAACGACTGCTGCTTTCTTAGGATTAACTGGAAGAAGCTTCTCCCGAACTGGCTTGGCATCAGGATACATTGTGATTTGATGTTCAACTATTCTTGGATCGATGCTTGGCATTTACTTGTAAGACCAGGCAAAAATGTCATGGAATTATTTGAAAAGATCTGTGTAGATTTGAATCTCTTCAGGGGGGCAGTCTGCTCCAACGAAGACATTCTCCACGATGCCAGGGTTTTGGGAGATATTGATCGGTAAGGTTTCGACGATAGTTGCCATATTACCCTCAACATAAACCTCGTGTGTAGCTAAGGGATTAATAGGACAAGACCGCTCGCCCGTCATGGTCACGATGAACTCTCCCACTTCAATTCGGCTTAACTCTGGGAGGAAGTATGATCTGTGATGAAGATCTTCCCAGGGTTTATTCAGACTAGTCATTTCTTCAATTATTGCTTCATTATAGGGCAAGACTAAGTCCAATGAATCGATGTGAGCGAGAGAACACTGAGCCCAAACAGGCTCTAGAAGTGGATCTAACTCTTGTACAGGAGCTAGATCAGTGTGGGCTTAATTTTGCTGGACTAAAGAGTATGCTACTTCAGCTGCGAATAAGGGCATGGACAGGCCCGGGTGTCTTGTCCCATCCATCATGGCCGATGGGGAAGGAAGTGTCCACGGATCGTTGAAGTAAGTCCTGCGGAACGATGAAACTTGAAAAATCTCAACCTTATGGTGATTGGATATAAACTTGATATCACCTTGAGGGGGCGGGTAATCAAAGGTACCCATCAAAGATGGGCACAAACCAACCCCTATGTTGACGACACGTGGTTGAGGATTATCAATCATCAAGACTGTGGATGCCCCCAAAGCAGGGTCAGGTCTGGAGAAGGACAATTGATTGATGGTCACTATCCAGCCCTCGTGTGGAAACAACAAGACCCAAAAAAATGTAGCAACCACAGCTTGCATGGCATAAGTCCAACTCCTTCCTAACAAGAAGTTATAGTTGAGGGGAACATCGAATACCTCTACTTCGACACACACAGTCTTCCCTCCTAACTGCATGGGGAAAGAAGGAATGATACCATGTGGTTGGAACAAATGACCATCAAAAGCGGTGAGGAGAGTAGGTGAGGGAGACAAAATGGGCTGGCCAACAACCTTCCAACATGTCAATGACATAACGCATATCGAGGCACCCTCATCAACCACCGTGCGGAAGATATTCTGAGTAAACATTTTCATGGGATAAGCCACTACTATCTGAAATGCTACATGGTAAGGTAGACGAGGTTTTAAGTCGGTTGTATCCAGCATGATTGTACCCAGATTACAAGTCTCGGTAGATCCTAAAGAGGTTAACAAGGATTTCCTCTAGGAAGGACAACTTTGGAGGACCTCCAAAGCGGACATCGCACAAGGGGTTTGTGATAAATCCTCCACCATAAAGTAGTTCTGGGAAGCCCTTGCATTTGGGTTATGATAAGCTTTTTTAAATGCACATTTGGGAATGCATGCCATTGTTTCACCCAACATCTTCTCAATCTGTAGAGGAAGAGATGGGAGTTCAGCTTCTTTACCCTTATCAAAAGAGCTTGGTTTACTGTAGTCATGCGCTCTAGTTGATATAAAAGCATCACCCCTCACCATATATACGTTCGCGGTTGCGGGGTTGTTCGTGGGCGGAGAGGGGTCTTGGCTGTCCCCTTATGTGCTTGTAGAGGCTTGGGTTAGATTTTGCCCATGTTGAAATGGATTGGTCAACACCGCCTGTTGATGTTGCATGACAAATGTTTGGGCCTCTGCAAATTGAGGACATAGATGGGTCGGGTGGTCTTCCACGCACAAGTTGCATGGATACCTTGCCTTCCATTTTTTAGTGTTGTCCCTACCAGCATTATCAGTAGGTTTTTTATCCCCCTTACCCTTCTTTCATTGTTTTTTCTTTCCTTCCAGCTGCTGGGTGGCCTTTGGGTTAATCGATTGCACTATGTGTACTTTCGACGTTTGGGTAAGGGGAGCAGCCAAAGTAGAAGTTTGGTTGGACAATGTGTGTTGTATAGATAACTGTTGCAACTGATTCATCAATTGATTAGTGGGATTTGTTTGTGTTGAACCAACCATACCATCGGTATGTGGTCTAGCTCTCTGTCTAGTTTTATCTAGTATTGAGCGTGGCGCATCTGGCAAGATGTTGTATAATAAACTGGACTGAGAATATATGAGATCAAATTGTTGAGCTCTCATGATGGCGTCTGCTTCAAAGAATACTCCCAACATTGCAACGTCTTTGGACAACTGTGGGACCAAAAACTTAAGGAACCGCTCAAGAAGGAATGCTAGTGGGACTGGCACCTTAATTAGACTCTTCCGACATCTCCATTCTTGGATGTGATCAGAGATATGGTCCGCTATCGTCTGTTCGAAATTGGCCAGTAGCTCTGTGCCATCATCGTATCTCACAGGTAACTGGAAATGGTTTAGGAAATCGATTTCCAGCTCACCGAAAGAAGAGTACCTTGAGTGATCGAGCTCAATATACTATTTCACGACGCTCCCAATGAGAGTACGTTGAAACAATCACAATTATACAGAGTCATCTTTCAATGAGTTAGATGAGAACCAAAGATGGAAGGTAGTCACATGATCTCCTGGATATTTGTTAGGCTTGGCTTCAAACTTTGGAATGTGCGAAGGCAACTTCGTCGACATAGGAGGTCAACGTGGATCGTGACAAATGGGGTCATTCAACAACCTTGTCAAATCAGGCAAGTGCAAAGTCGCCAGGAAGGGTAGTTTGGGTTGTTGGTGATAACATAGGAAAAAGGGGCCTGGAGTTTGACTGGCACCAGGTTTCCAGGAAAAGTTTGGCTACTGGCCTGGATTTTGGTAGAAACCATGGCCTTGGCCAGCATATGGATTTTGCATATGTGGAGACATCATCAGCTGATTTACAAAATAGGACATAGATGGTTGGGCATGCATTATATTCAAAGGACTCTGGGAAGGGTTTCCCCATGTTGGTCCCGTGGGGATGGGCATAGTAGTTTGTCTGGTGTTCCATTGACTGTGGAAATAATTACCCCAGATTGGCATTTCAGACGAGAGAACAGATCCCTGCCCAGAATTCCAAGGTCCTGATGTGGAAGAAGTTCCTAGGTTTTCCCCCTGTGCAGGAATAGTACCTTGCATAGGAATATATTGTCCAAAAATGGGATTGTCCCTAGTCGAGAAAGAGGTTGATGAGAAGGCATTTTTTCCAAATGTTTCGGCCAAAGAAAACGGTGTTGAACCTATCGGCATGTTATGGGAAGGTGGTCATTGACTCCCTACTCCAAACACACTATGGTATGTAGGTTTCCCAGCGGACTGTTGATGCGAGCCACCGAGTGAAGGGGACAAAGGAGGGATATGACCTCCTCCATAAGGGAAAGCATTAAAAGGAGCAGGAGTGCCCCCTATGTGACCTTGCAGAGGAGCGCTAGAGCTCCCTGCCCCCAAATCAAAAGTCTGTAAAGTGGAGTAGGAAATTACAGGACTTGTACCCGAACTAAGAATCTCATATGAGAACGAAGGGCCTATTGCACTTGGTGTGAAAAGGGTTGTGGCCACCACCAAAGACGGGATCGGACCATTGTACGAAGTAGAAGCGGTTGAGACCATGGTGGCTCAGACTGATAACGGTGGGTTAGGAGGTGAAAACTCTCTTGTGGTGACAACTGTAGTGGGAATTGAAGAATTCCCAGAAGGAGTAACAACATTTGTTTCCATTACTGTGTGCAACACTATTTGGCACTCGTAAAATTGGGTTGGTACGATGAAAGGTGCCAAGAAATTAGTGGTTAGGGTTTCAACTGGGCCAAGAGCGTTCTCTTCAATGTCCAAAATGGTTGATTCCTCCAGGTGTTGGTCGAGCACAATTTCTTGTAACCCGGTCGCTTCAAAAGACCCTTGTTGGTCTAGCTTTCGCCTTAATGGTGGTGGGGGTGGCTCCAGTGTAACCGGTGGTAGGCCAAGAAGCCTTCGTGACTGGCGGAGCTCATGATCCTCCACTGTGTGAGAAGTTAAAAGACACTCTAAGGTAGTCTAAACATTCAAAAGTAACACACACTAAAAAAGTCCCTAGAAGATAAGACAGGAAAACACTAAATTAATTGGAAGAACGGTTACAACAACCAACACTAGAGAAACTTACTGGTGCAACTGCAACTCGAACACGGAAGCACCCTTTGGGTATACTCTGTAAAGTGTGACCTGATGTATTTCCTAGGTACTACGTTATACCCCCGCAGTCACCTGTGTATGTCCCTAAAAAAGATAGGCAACTAGGTTGCCAACGCGCGAATAGTCACCAGGCGGGTACAGTCGAAAGTTGGGTAGACTACAATGAGCAGGGTATCGAGCTTGAAACCTGTCAAGGGTATTGAAATAAAGTGGTACAAAATACAACTAAGGACCTCAAATGGATTTAAGATCCATGAAGCCCCATGGCAAATGAAATCAACGGAATCCCAAAACAAGCCCTCTATATGTGTTCTGCACTACAATTGGTCCATCTTTGGAGGGGTTATCTCTGTTACCTTTCCGTATGCGACCTCATGTTTATCCCTTGTGTTAGAGGGGGGTCCCAAATAACTTTCACGATACTCGAATTAGGCACTCCCTAACTTAGACTCTAATGTTTGATTTTAAAAGGCCTTGAAGAATTTCCTCTCCAACCTAATCCAAGGCCCTAATCCTGAACTAGTTGGTTAACCCTACAAACATAAAAGTCTAATAAATTTTATATTTAGCGTTAATTTTATGGATTTTTCTTATTTCAAGGGGTATGAAAGTGAAACTGATGATGTGTAAAAGATAAAAGCAAAAATGAATAAAAAAGATGGAAACAAAAACTTTTACTTAATGCAAAATTTCAACAACTTTTCAAAATATTGTTTTTTTAAATTTTCTAAGATTTTGGACAACAAACTCAAAAGAAATTTCACTTGACTACAATATACTTATGATCTAAGTAAACTAATTTTTTTTATGAAATAAACGAATTTTCCCTGGCTAATAATGCAAAAACACACTCTTCAACCAAACAAGGAATTGAAAAGAGATTTTTTATTTATTTAAATTCTTGATAAAGCAAAAAGGAAAAATACCAACAAGCAAAAACCAAGAAAAACAATTCTGGCCTAATCGCAGATCACAAAGAATCATGTCAAAAAATCACACACTAGCAATTTTTAAAAAATGACTCTCACACTTGTCTAAAAGCCCTAAACTAAAAAAAAATTCTTTTTGATCACAACTTTTTAAAATGAGAAAAAACAAGCTAAGGCTAAGATTAATCCTAAGTTACTGACTGCTAAGACAAAGATTCAAATACCTGAGAGGTATAACTCTCATCAAGGGAAAGGATGACTGCCTTACCCTCAATAAAAACAATCATGCCCAAGCACGCTACTGATAACCCAACAACAAGCATGTGAACACGAGTTGTATAGATACAGAGGGAGTGTACATGCGGATTGACCTTGTATAGGCTACGTGTATATCTAAACTATGAGAAAAAACAAAAACAGACAACCCAGACCAGGAAGAGACCACTGATATTGATAACTAGGATCTCCTGAAGGCTTGGACACTATTTTTAACAGAAAAAAACAAACCAAGAAAGGAAAAAATCATAAAGCAAAACAATCTGAGATAAGACTGAAAACAACCAAGACTTAGATAGAATTCTAGAAAACCCCTGATAATGTCTGATTTTGACAGGGAAGAGGATGACTACCTCAAAAATCCTTTGGTCTCTACATGCTACTGCAACTTCTTCAGCTAGCGTTCACACGTAGGTTGTAAGAGAGTATGGCGCGGGTACACGCATGAAGACCTTATGCAGGCCGCGTGTACCTCTGCGGGTCTCGAAAAAACACAGTCAAGCAAATCAGAGAAAGCTGGTATGGAAAACCAGACTCTCTGCTAGCTCAGACTTTACATAAAGTAAAGAAAAACAACCACCAAGAAAAACCAGTTTTTTTTTTTTAAACTACCCACAAAATAAAATTCCAAGAACCCTAGAGACTTCCCCAGTATGTTCGCCAATTCTATTGTGAGGTAAATCTCCTTACAGACTAGCAAATAGGGTTATGCTTTGCATGCAGATATGACTAAGAAAAAATCTACTTTCTACCTTCATCCCCAGACTTAAATCCTATTTCTTTTCAGTAAAACATGGCTAGATCAACCTACCTTGTTCCAGGCGTTTGATGTCGATCCCTTGTTGCACTTGATCACTTGTTTGCAATTCCTCTTTCCAACACTGACTTTCATACAAGACAAGAAACAAATACACATGCATTTTACCTATAGACTAACAGGTTAGAGATTCAAACATGCATTTAACAAATTATGAATAACTCATGAATTGGGACGGGAAAATCATTTTCTTTATTACTTTGAATGAGTCAACTTACAAAAAGTCGAGACCGGCCACCGCTCCGTGAACTTGATCTTGGGCTCCTCTTCAACTATCCTCCAACTTCTTTGCTTTGTATCTCTTCTGGCACAAGGATGGCTAAACGGTTGGGACAATGGGAATATGCAAATGGGCAGAGTTTCTTTGCTATATTTTTCCTCCTCCAAATGGGACCCCTAGCCCTTCTTTTATAGGCTAGAAGAAGCTAGGTATTTGGACGAACCCTCGACCATGCATGGAAGGGAATTTCAATTAACTCACCCAGAGCTATGTGTTCCATCGAAAAATTTCTTTTTTTCATGCTTTTGTCAGTCCACGCAGACTATTTTAGGTCAGCTAGCATGTACACATGTGTAGTAATGGAGTAGGGCACATGGGCCCTTATAAAAGAGTTTTTTTAAAGAGTTGCTCGGCAGTGATTTGGCAAAGAAGGGATATGAGATGGACTGATACCAGGTAAGCATGTATGGTGCAATTTAGGGTTATAACATTCACCTACATCACAATGCGTGCAGACGAGCACAAACAACAACTCGAGTCATATTACAAGCTGACAAAAGATGACCTGGAGGAAATTACCAAGGAATGGTCGACAAACCTCCTTATTGCAGCAGACCCCACAGAGATGTCCGACGTAGATAGCCCTGAATCTATGCTAGATACACTAGGACCGCGCAATATTAAGAAGGAGGTGGAGGTTCAAGATATCCATAACACATCCACAAAGACTGCTTCGCTCTCACTTGCGAAGGGAGGTGATGATGAAGAAATAGGGGTCACAGAAGTTGAATAGAGAAAAGGCGAGGTTATCCCACCTAGGGAAAAGGTAGATCCCTCCAAGAAAAGGAAGATTACCCCACCGAGGCCCTCATACAAAAAGAAAACTAAGGCCACCCGAACCACGCTTAAGACTATACTTACCCCAGATGATTTTGATTTCTTAATTGTCGTGCTGAATGATGTTTCATTAGAGCTCGTGGAAAAGAAAGAAGCAAAGTAGGAGGAACTATTCTTCCAGATCACGGGCGAATTCAAAGAAGTGCAACATGCACTTCAGTACAGCCAAGCAGTTGATACATCGTCATTAAAACTGGAAATATCAAGAACAGGCGATGAGCCCACACAGTTATGCCAGATCGTCGAGAAATTCAAAGCTCGCCTTCGACGATCTCAAGAAGACATAGTGAAATCCAACCAGGATTTGGTGCAAGCACAAAGCACACATGAAGAGCAATGGAAAAAGGCATAACAGGAGCATCTTGACTTAGAATCCAAATGAGAGGAGGAAAAAACCCAGTTACAGCATAGCAAGGACTAGTTGCTAGCAGAGCAACTTGAAACACAAGAAAGATTTCACAAGGCACTGCGCTCTGTGATGATCATAGAAGTGAATATGGAATATCATATTCCATAGCAGGTGACGCAACTGGAAGAAGTAATCCAACAACTTCAATAGTGTATCATGGATCTGGAGCTCCGCACTGTGCCCGATACACCCCAAGAGATAAGATATCTAAGAGAGGCCACTACTCGAAGCGCAGTTGACCGATTAAAAACTTTGGCTTCAGAATGTAGGCATCTAAGCACCAGAAGTGCCTAGACCTATGAAACCCTTGCAAAGAATATAGAATTGAAGACATTGGAGGCACAACTCCACAAAGAAAAACAACATTGTTATAACCCTAAAATGCACCATATAGGATTACCTGGCATCAGGCCAACTCATGCCTCTTCCTAGCCAAAGCCATGCTGAGTAACTCCTCAAAAAACCACTCAAAACAAGCAACCCGCGCCCTAGCTTCTCACTGGGCGCGGGCATCCGCTTGCTGTCCTTTTACTGAACGCGGGTATCAGCGGGCTAGCCTAAAACAGCCCGCGAGTACCTAACAATGCAAAAAATCAGGGAAGTTTCCGCCGAGACTCGGGGCTTTTTGTCAGTTAACTGAAACTCTCCGCCATGCATGGCCGAGAGTTCGACTAAAAC
>SNQJ01S0248303.1:0-10613 GCA_010110895.2 Picea sitchensis
ATGTAGGGTTGTGTTTGTCACATTGCGACAATGGGTTTTGCACATTACATTGTGACAATGTGTTATATTCGTCACATTGAGACATTTGAAAATGTTTGGCACATTGTGTAATGATAGGGCTAGGTTCATCACATTGCGACGACAAGGCTATGTTCTTCACATTGCAACATCTGTATATGTTTGTCACATCCTGACATTATTATGTTTATCACATTACGACATCCATTTTTGTTCGTCACACTGCGATGAAAGGGCTATCTTCACCATCACATTGAGTCATCTGTATATGTTTTTCACATTGTGACATTACTATGTTTGCAATGACATAGATATGTTCAACACATTGCCATGAAAGGACTATCTTAATCATATTGCAACAAGGTTAGGTTCATCACATTGCAACATGTGTGTATGTTCATCACATTTAAGCGTTATTACATTAGACATATTTTGATATCCATTTATGTTCATCCCATTGCGACGATAGGGCTATGTTTGTCACATTGCGACATTACTATGTTTGCAATGACATATATATGTATGTTTCATTACGTCACTGTCTATCGTTACTATGTTCGACATAATGCAACATTACTATGTTCTTCACGTTGTAATGTATGGTGTTGTTTATCAGATTACAACGTTGAGGGAATGTTCATTGCATGACAAGGCTGATTTGTGTTCGACAAATTGTGAAAATGAAGTTTTGGTGATGTGTTTTTTTTATAAATCTAAGTGTTTCCTTTGTGAAAAATAGAAAAACTTTGAACTGATGTGATATATTATATAGAATGAAACTTAGAATCATACTTGTTCTAAGGACATTGATATCACATGATCTTAAACTATAAAATTTATCCCTTCGAAATAAACATATATAAACTTAGAGTATGCATTTATGCATTTCTTTTTTTGATGTCACAAATTACAATTGTGAGGAAAACACAAATATTAATCAAATAATTATATGTTTTATTTTTCCTATATAATATTATCTTTTTCTTGATATTATGTATTAATGTCTTTTGTCTTTTGATATAATAATGTGTTTTTTTAGTAATCAAATATTAATGTTTTTTTCCTATACAATAGATGTAATTAATATTGATATTGTCTTTTTTAATATAATATAATAATATATTAGTAATTAATATCCATATTCTCTTTTTTATCTATTGATATAATAAATGTAATCAAATAATTAAGATAACCCTAATAACTAATATATTTTGATATAATAATATGTTTTTTTACATAATAAATGTAATCAAATATTAATGTCCTTTGTATTAAGTAATCAAATAATAAATGTAATTTATTTTCTTATATAATAATGTGTTTTTCTCTAAATAATAAATGTAATTAATATTGATATTGTTTTTTTAATATAATGTAATAATATATTAGTAATTAATATCCATATTTTGGTTTTTATTTATTGATATAATAATGATATATTAGTAATTAATATCCATATTCTCTTGTTTATTTATTTATATAATAAATATAATCAAATAATTACAATAACCCTAATAAATAATTAATGGTTAATCTAATATAACTATGGTAAAAGTAATTAATATTGATATTGTTTTTTCTTAATAAAATGTAATAATATAATAGTAATTAATATTCATATTCTAGTTTTTATTTATTAATATAATATTAATATATTAATAATTAATATCCATATTCTCCTTTTTATTTATTGATATAATAAATATAATCAAATAAATATCATAATCTTAATAAATAATTAGTGATTAATTTAATATAATTATTCATTTTATTTTTATTAAAATAAAACAATTTAAAAAAAAGTTCATGCTAGTTACTATGAATGTTGAATTGCTTATGGAGTGATGGAGAGTATGCAATAGTAATAGCATGAAAATTAATTAATTTAAATTTGAATTGGCTTAACCCTAATTCTAATGACTAATAACTAATGTATTTTTAATACAAAATTCAAAACTTTTAATGTCATTATGAGATATATTTTCAATTTAATGAATATGATAAGATGTAGAGTATGCAAAGCATGTAAACGAATTAATGAATCTAATAAAATGAAAATATTTTAAATTTGAATTGGCTTAACCCCAACTCTAATGACTAATAACTAATGTATTTTTAATACAAAATTCAAAACGTTTCATGTCATTATGAGATATATTTTCAATTTTCACAATTATTTCTGTTGAAGTATTTTGCCTATGACTCATGGATGTTGTTTGATAGGAAACATTTTTGTAATCGAATCGAGTATCCTACACCTGGCCATTTTAAATACAATTAAAGCATTTAAATCCGTGGACATTGAGACCTGCACATTTTAATCCCAATTAAAGCATTTAAATCCACTTTTAATTCTTATGGTTAATTTGATTCCAACTTTGTAGGTTTTTTTTGAATGTCACCTTAGTTGCACTATGTAAGAGCATGTTTATCAAATTTGTCTTTCTCGCAAGTTTGTCAAATTGTTCTATCTTCAGGGAGGGCTCTCCTCCATTCCCGTGACATATAGTTGGAAGTAAATGATCTGAATATAATTTTGATGGGTATATTTTTACAATTAAAATGTTATTCTTTTTTTAGTCTACTGCATTTGGGATTTCTTGAAGTAGAAAAATGTACACTCAATTATATCAATAGTTTAAACAGTTTGAAGGGATGAGATTTTTGGTGAGAATAGAGATCCTCCTTCCATAGGTGTTATAGTTTTCTGAAACTTTTCAACCTTATTTGTATTAGTGGTATGATTTTCTCTTGGCAGTTCCAGTTGACAATGAGAATTGCGATCCCGTAGTCCTACCGAATCAATGTGAATTGAGTCTATGAGTAAAAAGACAGTTTTATTGATGTAAGAAAAAGTCCCTTTCTAAGAAAAAGTATGACAGACAACGAGTAATCCTACTTGTAAGATACAATTTAGTATCTTCCAATTCCAATTATCTTTATGAGATGAATACACAACAAAACTTAAAATGAAAATTGATAAAAAAGACTTCTTGAAACTACAGGATATGTCAATTTTAGCAATGATTGTCCAGTCAAACTAACAGAACAACAAGGTATACACCACAAGGTAAAAATAAGCATTAAACTTTTCATTTAGAAATTAGTCCATTAACATGAATTCATATATAGCACTCCCACCACTGCTCGCTACCACTGTGTATTAATAAGTTGATTAACTTTTTACAATCTATTGGTTGGATAGTCATAGTGATTGTGAGAATTTGACAATCAAGAAGCGATGCTATGGGCCAAGCCAACAATTACACCCACCTATTATGACCCTTTTACAGTTAAAAAATTGTTTGGGGTTCTGTTGGTCAGCTACTTGTTAGAACTACAAGGTTGCGTCCTAACCAATGATGAAACCCAACCTCCACGCGAGAAAGAATAATGTCTCACCCCATGGCAAATAAATTGTGCGAAATTGGCAAGAGGTTGAAGAGATCTTGCTTCTCCAAACAACCTCTAATCGAGACCTTGCGACTAAGCTTTATTATCTACTCCATTTTTCTCTGCATTAGAAAGAATGCATGAAAACTTACACAAGATTCGAAGTCCAGGTTCATACCATCCTTTTGAATTTCTAGGGATTATTATTAAAGTAACACCAATGACCTAAATCAACATTTTTTTAATTGTTTCCAATTATTCTGTTGAAAATTAATGTAATACTTTTGAAAAAGATATAGAAGTTGAGGCCTATGAAACTTTATTTCAAGAGCAATGAAGATATTGCTTATGGTTCAACAACACTATTCATTCCCGAGTAGTCCCGCGTCCCCCCGCATCCACGCTTACCCGCTTTTTGTTCATTCTGCATTACACAATACGCTCATGGTAGTTCAAATAAAGAATAGTTATCATTTTTTACAATACAATTTTGAAGGAACTCATACCCATATGATCTATTTATTTTTTAAAGTGTGTTCAGGTTTATATTCTAAATTTAGAGGTTTATATTATTTTTCATATAAGTTGTAGCCTACAACTCAAACGCCTTAGACTTAGACCTTAGTAGTGGAGATCAAATGCTTTGATAACAATTCAAATTCAAGTCATCCTCCCATGTTGAAGTTGATATTTTTGACTGTTCTCTCATCTTTGAGCAGTGCTCTTCCTCGTAGTTGTATATCTTCTACACATGATTCAACAGATGTCACGTAAGATCTCAGGGGACCTTACACAAGATTCATGTAGGTGTTCTATTAAATTTGGACCTTAAGCTTTGGTTTATAGTTTCTTGCTTTCTGCAATTTTTATGTTATTTTATCTCACCACTTTAATAATATTCTTAGAGCTTCTTTAATATATATATAGAATTAACATCACTTTAATAATATTCTTAGAGCTTCTTTAATATATATATAGAATTAACATTGCATAAAATAAATCTTTATTATTAATTTGGACTTAGTTTAACTATTTTTCATTTTTATATGAAAATAATAATTTATTTTAATCTCTCAATATAAAAGGATTAAAATTAAGTTAACCCTTATTAAAATATAACATTTTTTAATCAAATTTGATCCCTACCATTATGTTTTTGTCAATAAGTGATTTATCTAATTGACTTGTAAATATAAAGATGAGCAATCATAGGAATCGGGAAAGATTATATTTCAAATCCAAGGGTTAATTTCATTTTAACCCTTCTATCTTAGATATTAATAAGTTAAAATAAACTATTTTTTTTTTATATCAAAATAAAATATAATTTAAAATTGCATATATAAAATGATTATTTTATAACTCATTCATTCATTGTAAAAATTTTAATTTTTAACTTATTATTTTCCAAACATAACTTTTTAATCATCAAATTACATTCAAATAGTTTAACACAGCTTTAATTTTGTTAGTGAAATACATATATTATATTTTTTTAAATATATAATTTATTTTTTAATAAGTTTTATTTAATAAAAAAATATTTAAAATTTGCATAAAATTGTTTTTTTATGAAAAAAAACTAATAATAAAATGAATTTATTTCTCCAATAACTTAATAAATGTATGTTTTAATAAAAATATGAAAAAACTAATAATTGCATGTATGTCCATGTTTGTAGTTAGTAAAAAAATTATACTCCAAATAAACATAAAAAACCAATAACTCATGTTTTAATAGTAACATAAAAATCCTAATAACTAGAGTTTGCATGCCAATATTACTATTAAAGCATGCATGCAATTACTACTTTAGTGTTATTTATTTTAATTTGAGTAATAATAACTTATAATGAAGAATTTAACATCATATCAAAAAGATCATAATTGAAGAAAGATCAACAATTCAACATAAATATAACATATTACAATAAAAATATGAAATAATGCTTCAATATAAATATAAACAAAATTATATATTTGCTAAGTGAAATGGAAAATGATCGTGTTAATACACTATTCATATTAAAAATTATTAAATTAATTTTTAAAAATTTACAAAATTTTATTTACAATTGCAAAAATTTTGTCATGTCATTTCCTTTATAATTATTTATAAAATATCAAATATTTTTTTTAAATGAAACTCATTGCAAGCTTACAAAATTTTATTCACCACTATTAAATTTGTACGTTATATCATTTCCTTCATAATTATTGAAGTAAAACAAAAAGAAAGTTACATGATTATTCCATACTATGTAAAATTGAACAATAGTAAAATAAAATTCAACCTACACCGAACATGTTTTACAAAGAAAAGTCACATTTGACAAATCCCTCTTTATGATATTTTACAAATATATATTCTAACAAAAATAAAAGAGGAAGATGGATGGGTATCAATTATAAATAGCAATATCAATAAGAAATCTGAGCAAGTGGAGCACATGGAGAAGACACCTATAGGTAATGTTTGTAAATCCACTCATCAAGGGGATGGGGTTGATTTGAATTGGAATGGTTTCTTTTTTTTCATTAATAAGAGAATTCACTACAATCAAAGTATTTGATGTTTAATATCAATCTTCATTATTAAGTTTAAATATGAGATATATGTATGCATGAGCTCTATAAAAACAAGATTGTATTGTATATAAATGATAATAATATTTTTTTTGGAGTGACATGGTAGTGAGGAAATATTTGAACATTCATTTTTTCTTGTTAGGGTGGGAAAAAATAATTAATAAAAGAAAAAAAATCCATAAAAATCATTTAAAAAATGCTAAGTAGAACATATTATGAAAGTATTTCTTATCTTTAGATTAAAAAAATTTGAAATAGTTTTCATTTTAAATTTGACAAGTGATTTTTTATTTTAATTTTCATTTGCATGGGAAATAATCATGTTGCTAGGCTTGCACCTATTGGAAATGAGCACATTAAATATGTTTTTAATCCTTAATGTTTTTTCTATTGATATGATTAAATATGGATAGAACATTCTTCATTGTTACAATAAATGCAGGGTTGTGATTTGAACTATTAATTTCCTTGTTTTTATAAAGGCATAAGTTTATATATGTTTACTTTTTCACATTTACATAATATGATTAAGAAATTTATGTGCTATCTAGTTATTGCCACTTTTAGGTGATTAACAAAGATTCCATATTATTGTTGTTAACCATCATTCGTTCACCTTTTGAATCCTGCATTGCTTAGAAAGATAACAATGCTTGAGGAGGCACTGGGACTTGATAGTGCATTATCATAGAGGAGGGGGGCTTGCAGGTTCACAATACTTCTTAAATTTTGAAATTTAGATTTTTATTTCAAAATTTTGGATTGGGTATATATTTATCAAAATCTTTTTATTTGGAGTCACATGTTGTTGTGCATTTGGCACGAAATGAGAAAAGGTTTTACTTAGTTGTGCCTAACATTCTATTCTTTCATTTTTATTTATTCTATTGTGATGTTTTCTTAGTATCAATAATTGCTTATGAAAACGATAAAAATTGGGATTCTTAATTTGGGCTTTCCTTGGAATGTGTCGATGATTCCTATTTCAATATCTAGATTAAATGCAAGCCAGGTTTTTGACTTTTGTTGCTACCCTCTCTAATTTTTCAGTGATATCTCTTGTTTTCTCTTCATGACTTCCTTGGTGTAATGTTCATCTAATGTCAATGCCAAAAGCCATTATTTTTTTAAAGATTCTATTAGTTTCAACGGTAGAACATAATTTTATGAATATGTTAGTTATAAATTTATATTTTGTTATAAATTTTTCAACGGTAGAACATAATTTTATGAATATATTAGTTATAAATTTATATTTTGTTATGGAATTTATAGGTTGTTCATGATTTTTTTTTATCTTTCAAAATATGCTCTATTATAAATTATAGTTGCATACATTTCCACTCATATTTCTTGATTTATAAATATTTCATTTAATTTAATTGCCTCCGCAGTAAATCTTAATCTATTCACGTGCATACCATTTCTGTGTATTTATATTAATGGAATAATCTGTTCATATGAGATTATGGTTACATTGTTAATCATAAAACCTTTCTTTTCAAAACAAGAAAATAAATTAAATATACGTAGATAATATAATTAGTTGAGATATGTGTTCATTGAACCCTATATGTGAGTTAATTGTTGTCAACTTATGTCAATTCTTCTTATGTACCATTTCTTGAACCGATTTCCCTATAGTAAATTTTATGGGATATATATTCTATAACCTAGATTCAATTATATTCACAAAATATTTGGAATTTTTGGGGGTGGGTTTTCAGATTAAAAAATTTGTGAAAATACTCAAAATGTGATATTTCTTTCCGTCATAACGAGATTGTTTTTCAACCTTACCAAGGAATGTCATTATTGTATTTTCGTGGGTGTCAGTTATTTCATATAAGGTTGGATATGTCTTGTCTTGTAGAGTTTGGTACATGTACCCCCACCTTTAGATATTTCTACTATTCAACTTTGCAAAACTTTTGTAAGCATGTTGTGTTTTAAGTGATAAGATTTCAACTTATTATTTCCATCAATTATCATTGGTAAGCTTGGTTTATTTCCAGATCCTTGATAGATAGTTATTGCTATGATTTTCTTTCCCTTATTTTAGCACTGCATGTAGATTTCTTAATCATTGTTCTGGATCCCTTCTATATACCTAAGCATTGAGGCTTTCATCTAGTCAAACCTTCTCTTGTACACCAGTAACTCATCATAGGGTTAGGGTTATATTATTAAGGTTAAATATTATTAGGTTTAGGATTATATTATTAAGGTTAAATATTATTAGGGTTAGGGGTTTGTATTGTGTATAAAAAAAATTAAATTTATGCTAAATTAAATTGCATTCTCGACACCCTTGTACAATAAATCTAAGTTTCTTATCGAAGTTCATCAGCCACAATTAAGAGAATCTTTTTCACCTATCTAAGCTAGATCCTACGACATTTTTTATGCAAATTTTAACTCAAAAAACTAAAGAAAACAATATGATTCCCTTGAGGACTGGAATTCCTACATTAAAAATTCTTTGTACGAATCCCCTAATGTTGTGGACAACATTCAAAGTTTTTCTATAGAGGAAGAAGTTTTTTCAATAAAAAGACACAGATTTTGGGATTAAACAACTTGCATGTAACATCTCCAATTTTAATCCCCACAAATTACAATGTAATTGTATAAAAGTGGTTTAGTTTGGTGAGCCAATATGTTTGGGACAAAGATCTTGTATTTAGCAATATGGATGAGGGACAAAATATGTAAATGGTATATTGGAATGATTAAAACAAATGATAATCATTGGCTACAATACAAGAGGAGTGTTAATGATGGGGGGATATTATTCCACAAGAGATGGGGCTAAAGGGGGAATTATTTATGGGTATTAATTCAAACTCACATTCCTAAATTTATTATCATTATGTATAAACTTTCTATTTGTTGTTGAGTGTTCCCAAAGACAATCGTTAAACTCGTGTAAGAGGGTGGGTGTGAGGAGTCACATCCCATAGTTATTGGAGAGCATGGGCATGAGTAAAATCATATTTAGGAAGAGTGAGAGTCAAGCAAGAAAGGGAGAAGAAGGGAGATTTGTATGGAAAAGATCGATAATTTTTACATGCATATTTTGGCAGCAAGAGAGAAGTTGAGTGTTGGGAGGAGAACTAGCCATGTTGTTCTTGAAGGAATCCATTATTAGGCTACGTTTGCATTGGAAATGTGGCTTGTGTTCCTGAAAAACATGATGTAATCATGTAGTGCATTTTTTATGTTGAGGAAATGGCTTAAGAGCCTTATGAAGGATGTTGTGAGCACTCCTAAAGAAGTTGATATTTCCTAGAAGTCCCCAGCTATGAAATTCCTGACCAACTTAGTACATTGGAAGCCCTAATAAATTAATGGTACGTCCTGATGGACCAAGAGCAATGAAGGGGGTACATTAATTGGGTTGTGCAGGTTGTGGGGAAGAGAGTTGGTGGATTGGAGTTGTTGTAGGAGTAGAACATGGGTTTTGGGTTATTGAGGGTGGAGAGTGGACAACCAAGAGGGACATATATCCTTGTGGACTCATAGCCTAAGCTCGGGGGTGGTCTATTGTTGAGAGAAAAAGAATAACGGTGCCTATATTTGGGAGGTTCATCCTTCGTATGAAACCATTTGGTTAAGTTTATAAAAAGGTAAGTGTTCTATTGTTTTATTATGATTATTCCATCATGTAAATGAATATTTGAATTCTATGTGTTTTTTGTGTGCTTATTGTATGCATTCACATTTTTATAGATTTTGTTAGATGCATGGGCTCAACATGTAGTTTTTTTGTATTTTTTATGGGCCTTCTACCCCTTGGTTTTCTTTTATATATAGGGCATTTTAAAATTTTTATTTAGCAGGCCAAGTCATTTTTGTAGTGATAGGACTCAGCTTGGATACTGGGTACATTACATATTGGTATCAGAGCTCAAGGTTTGGCATTGAGCTTGTATGGGGCAAGAGATAGCATGAATTGGGAAAATTCATGGTTGAAGATTTTATTTTCGGACGAATTTGTGGAAAATAGTGAATAAGAGAGAAATCCCCAAATTGATTGGTAGATTCGAGTTTAAGTGATTCAAAATAGTATAAGAATATATTTATGGTGTAAATATGAAATATATAGAGTGAAAATCAGATTTGGAAGTCGAAATCTATATTCTAGTGGCAACTGAGAAGTTTGGTGATAATTAGCCCAAATTATTTTTTCTTGGAGAATCAACAATCAAGATTTCATCTGTGAAGTCCAAAGAGGGAGTTTCTTGATAGGTTTTCAAAAATTAGGCTTCAGAAAGATCTTGTAGCGAGGAATGAGTTTGATCATGAAGGGAGAACCTGATGGCATAGTCTCAAAAGAATGATAGTCATTGATTTTGATCGACATCTCTCTCATTCGTTGGATTCCACAAGGAGTATTTTTGGAAAAAATCCATTCATGAAGTCCAGGGGTAACTTCGCATTTTCTAAAGAAGTCAGTCTTACCATGTTAAAGGTGTTGGAATACTGAGAGGGGGGGTGAATTGGTATGAGCACTTTATACCACTTTTAACCACAATATATATTATTTCACTTTAACAACAATGTTCAACAGTATATCATCAATGTATCATCTATGAATGCAACCAATATAT
>SNQJ01S0248306.1:7048-17775 GCA_010110895.2 Picea sitchensis
ATAATATTAACTAATTAATTATCATTAATTATTTTTTCATAACTGTCAATGATTAATTAATTATTAATCGACTCTTCAATTATGTGAGTAAAGAATTAATGGGGTTAATAATTTAATTTATTAATACTTACGTATATGGGAGGGGATAGGACATTAAATGTAAGGATAAGATAAGATAAGATAATAAATAAATGGATAAGGAAATTAATGAAAGGAAGAGTCGGTGAAGGGGGAATATGATGGGGAGAGCCTTATGGGGGAAGGCATTCTTTTGGAGGAGGATTTTATTTTGAGAGGAAGAATCATTTTGGAGGGGGACGAGAGTACTGGTTTCTTGGCTTGGCTTTTGTGGTTCTGTGGTTGAGTTCTACAGTCTTTGAGTATCATTGTAGGGGGCACTAAGTTGCTAGGGGTTTTGGGCATGGGGGCCAGGATTCCTTTCGGTTTCCTGGAGCTAGGGAGCCGGACAGGCTGCTCCTAGCTGGTTGGGAGGATAGTCGGTTTGGGCAGAGTTGGTCAGCGCATCAGGCAGCAACAAAGCAGTAGGCTCAAAAACCGGGTCAATGGAGAAGTTAGCATCAGGAAGAGGTAAATTTGTATTATTTTGTTAAGTAATTCTTAGTCTATTATGAAATTGTTGTTCATTAATTAATTTAACATGCTTATATGCTGAATTGAAATGAATTACTGAGTTTTCTGCATAGAAGTAGAAGTTTATTGTTCTAAATTTATGGATTTAATAGAATTTAGTTAATTTGGTCTCTACAACAAGAAGTTAGAGCAGTTGACATATTGAATGAAGGGGGAGATACAAAAAAAGAACTAAGTACATGAGACAAAGAAATAAATCAAGAGGACCTTTGGAAGGAAGAAGAGGTTTACATGGCTGAAGTTCAAGATAATCCCTCCACTGAGGAGAATGTTTCATCAACACCATCTAGTAACGAAGTGTGTATCATAGAAAAAAACCCTCTTGTTGAAGAATACAAAACCTGTCCGGTCATAGAAGAGAACTCTCAACAAAAAAAGGGAAAAGGAGACCAACACAAGTGACTAATGAAGACACCCATATGATAATAACTAGGTCTTGTTTAGTACTAGCTCTAGCCCAATAATTCGAGAAATTTATTACTACTGAGTTCCTACAAGAACCTGCTAGAGAATAAACTACTGTAAAAAAGAAAAAATTAAAGCCAAGGAAAATTAGGTCTTCTTTGGTAGCAGTGCAAGCCCAACCATCAACCAACACTGGGTGCCCAAAAGAACCTATTGAATAACAAACTACTGTTTAAAAGAGGCATACAAAGGTAAGAAGAAATAGGTCTTCTTCAGCAGTAGAACCATCCCAACCATGTACTGATGTTGAGTTCCCACAAGAAGTTGTTGAGAAACAGTCTGCTGAGAGGAAAAAAAAGACAAAGGAAATAAGTACCAACTCTAAGAGAGGTAAATATCTATCCCTTTGTGAGCAAGTAAATCAATCAAAGGAAGAGAACTCTAGACATTAGAAATAACTTGGGGTCTTAAAAGGAAAATTTTAAGAGGGTGAAACTTCTTCAAGTTTGGGAACCCTCGTTGAAATTGTTGAACTATTAGAAGAATCAGTTGACCTTGAATCCATGACATCAGGGAAAGAAAAGTGTAGGGAACAACTATGTCCAACATGCAGATAAATATATAGTCAAGTAGGGTGCACATCGAGTGATGTTCCACAATCTAATTTTAATTCAGTGGGAACCCAAACTGAATGTATTGAGGAAGACAAAGGGGGTGTTGAAGAAACCCAAAATGATCAAGAGGAACCCATCTAGGATGCTACTGTCACATCAGAACTAGCAACCCTAGATACAATAATTAAATAGCCTTTCCTCGTCACCAATGGGTTTTCTATAAATCAGGAAGAAAAAGAACAAACGATAATTGGGGAAACAACTGATCCTTTTTAGGGGAATATGGATAATCCTGTCACAGAGGCTGTTGTTACACAAGAAATAACAATGCCTGGAAATGAGGACACCCAACTTGAGAAGGAAAAGAATGAAACGACAACCCCCAATGTTGATATATTATTTTATGAAGTTAACAAGTGGAAGTAGTTGGCCACATTACTCCAAGAAGGGGTGATTTCCACCCAGAAACATAGAAAGGTTGTTTGTAATTTAAGATAAATATGGGTAGAAGAGTTAGAATTCTGGGAACAAAGAAAGGAAAAGATAAGGGGAATGAGGAAGAAGTTGAAATAACTAGAATATCAAGTCAAAACCTTGCAATATACAAAGATGAATGTTTGAAACCTGACACAAGAACTCGTAAATTGTAGAAGCCCATCTCCTGCCTTCATTATTTATACAAGAGAAATTCCTCCTGTTTCAGATGATATCCATAAAAGAAGAAAAGACTTGCAGTTTGGATACCACCATTTCCTTCTTGAAGACCTTCTTCTAGAACAGTCTTGCAGACCAACACCTACTATATGAACTTTACATGCATGAATATATTTTGTTTGGGGAGAGGAAATTTAACTTATCTAATTACGTTGGAGATATTCAGTTGAGGGATTTCACTAGGCCGATAAATTGTTATGGGTTAGAGGGGAACCTGCCTCTCTTCCATCATAATCAAGAGACACAATCAGTTCTTGAGTGCAGATGAAAAAAATGCTACGTTGATTGAGATTCGACTACTTATTTTGGATATCTACCCCAAATGTATCAATTTGCAGTTGAAGGATGCTCTGGATGGAAATAAACTTAGGTGGGAAACCTATGATGAGACGTTGATAAGATGATATCCATATCAGTACCCAAACTTCAACCACACTTTATAGAGAGTGAATAAGTATACAACATGTATGAAAAAGTGTTGATCCAGGTGGCTCGACCTCAAATATAGATTCCCTCTTATTTGGCTACCTACAAGATGATACTAGCAACAATATCAAGTGCAACATGAGAAGGATTATTGTATGGGTTTTATGATGAGTAATGGATACATGGGCGTTAAGGAGGATACTTCTAGAGAATACAACCTTACTACACTTCATATACAACATGAGGTTGTGGACTCAGGATGATGGGCTGCATGAGGACATGAAGTTTCTTTAGTTGGGGGGAGATGTTGAGTCATGGGAATGACACCATTTTTGCCATCATTTTGTTACTTATCTCATACCTTTTCTTTCTTATTTGCACCTTTCCCATAGTAAACATTGTCCAAGAGTTACATTTTTGACACTGGTATGTTAAGTCCATTTGATGTATTGATTCTTTAAGATTTTCCTACATCTAGGAAAGAATGGTGTTTTTGTTGGGTAACTATTGATTAATTGCTAAAGAATATTCCATAATAATCGATTGCTACTCCAAGGTGTTGTTTCTATGAGGTGTTTCTACTCTAATTCGTTGATACTCCAAGGTGTTGCTACCCTGAGGTGTTGTTTCTACAAGGTGCTTGTACTCCAAGGTGCTGCTACTATGAGGTGCTACTACTTCGAGGAGATTCTACTAAGAGATATGATGCACAAACATCGCTACTTCAGAATGTTGTTACCACGAGAGGATCATCGCACAATGCTAACTATACAATTCATCCATGGGACATCATGAAAGGGATTGATTCACCTTGATGATGTGGCTTATCTTAAGTCATGACTATTGCATGTTATAAACATGGGTCATCCACCCAGATAAATATGACATTTCAACTGGCTATGTCCATAAAAGTCATTATACAAGTTGTAATCAGTTACAAGAAATATTATGTATCCTCTTGCATTTTCCTAATTAAGATGACATTGAATAGCTTGAGAATCGAAATATTCTCAAGGCTATTCATAATTGTAGTTTTTCCAAGATTAGAAGAGGGAGAAAAAGTTTAAAAGGGTAGATCATAGTTTGGCTAGTTTTGGGAAAATAGAGAATAGTCGATTAACTAATGAGTAACAACAATTGTATCTGCAAATTTTGATTGACTAATAGAGATCTCACAAGTTTGTGGTATCAATTTATGAGTGGTTAAAGTTGTAGTTTCTATATTTTTTCCTCCCCTACTAAGGAGGAAGGTCCCTCCTCTTTATCAGGGTTGCTGCTCTTGTATCATTAATAGATTAGTGAAAATTAGATTGTCTTGTCATTACTTTTCTTTAGTTAATTACAGGTACAAATGATTGATGTGATTGAATTGTTTTGATCATAGTTATTAAAGTTTTATTTATTATTGGTGTGTTCTCAATCCAATTCGGTATGACTATGTTTTTGATTCATTGTAAAAAGTGTTTTATTCTAATTCCACATGAGTGTGTTTTAATTAATTTCAAAAAGTGCTTATTCCAATTCCACATGCCTAGGTTTCTACTTAATTTTAGTAATTGTTTCAATTCTAGTTCTGTAGGAGTGTTTTCTAATTAATTGTAGGAAGGATTGATTCCATCAAACTGAGTGTGTGCTTCATTTGCTAGTTATAGAAGAAGATTGTTGATTTTAGTAAGCCTGTGTCTCTAGTTAATTGTAAGAGGATTGCTCAGTTACAAGAAAATATCAAATTTATCGACAAATGTGTTCTTTATTTCCCAGTAGTGTGCTTTATGATTTTTATTAAGATTCCATTCTATTTTAGTAGTAAGTATTGGATAATTAGCAAGTACAAAATACCTTAATCATTGGTTCAGTTTTTGTAGAAGGTGGGTTCATTCTTATGGATTTTTTTTAATCATCTTCCTTGATTGAGGTTTTACTTGATATAAGGATTTGATTTATTCATAGTGACTATGTTGAAAATGTGTGAGTTAGGATTAGTAGAATTTCATTCATCAGAAAGTGTTAGGAGAAATATTTGTCCGCATATGCATTGCATAATGACCTTGTAATAAAATACTTATCCTAGGTTGACAATTGAATGCATTGGATGATTTAATTAGACAATTAAACACACCAACAACTTCCATATGATGTGTAATATCCCTAGGTCGAACCCAACTATAAATGTAAATACAAATGTACGTAAGTTGGTGAAATGTTTGATATCATTTTTGTATGCACCTTTCATTGCATAGTGCGTGCATGTACTGCACCATAAAATGATGACGTGTGTGCATTCCATAATACCATGTGAAACAACTTAAGTGTGAGAAATTTTGAGGCTAGGGAGCCTTTATGTATATGTTGTGTTTTACAGGATGGTGAGAAAGTTATTATAAGCTAGGAGGCTTATGTTTGGATTAGGATAGAGAGCCTAGATGTTAAAGGCCAACGAGCCTATTTTTGTATATGCCTCATCATTAATATAAAATACATCGTTGCACATAGATTGACCACGATAAAAGAGTAAGGGGGACTAAAATCCACTAGTTAGGGAAAGGGGGGGATAAAATTTAAGGAAAAGGGGATAAGATAGGGATATTAAGCCAAAAAGGAATATTATATTAATATTGATTAAAGTATAAAGTAAGGAAAATTAATTTATCCTAAGTTCTAAGGATGAGGACCAGTAGGCCAAAGTAGCTCCCAACATGACAAGTGTCAAGTTGTGGACATGCATACATATAGTTTGGCCTTGGTTCATTTTCCATGATTCCTTCCATCATTCAGTCGTCCATTCATTCATTCCATCATCACCATTCAATCATGGATTCAACTTTCCTCCATACCTTACTGTCAATGTACCTAAATTTTTATCTGTACCCAAACCTGTTTGTGAAGTTGGTTAGCTTGGGAGTTGGATTGAAGAAGTGGGTTGTCAGGCCCATCGGATATTGAAGAGGTGGGTTGTCAGGCCCATCGAATATTGAAGAGGTGGGTTGTCAGGCCAGTGAACAGTCTCTCTAGGTGAGGGAATTGCTGGGAATTGATTTCCCTAAGGTGCTAAAGTAAAAATACAGGGATTTGAGACTTCCTGTCTGGCCTGCCACTGAAGCCAGGAAAGGAAGTGGGGTAGTCGAAAGACTATTGAGCAGAGAAGGGGCAAACTTCCTATGGTGGGATAGGCTTGTGGCGAATGAGGGACTGTAGGTTGTTAGTTTGATTTGGCACTTGTGACGAAGTATTTCCTGTTGCCTGAGATAGTCAGCCTAGTTAGGAATCCCTTCCTAGGTGGAGTTTAGTCCCAGCTCAGAGGTGACCCACTGCTGAGAGTGATGAGCAGTGTGGTCTAAGTTTGGGAGGTTTGTGGAAGGTCTCCACGCAGTTGGTGATATTCTTACCAGGACAAGTGTCAATTGTGTGATAAATTACATGCTACATTATTATTTACATGTTTATTTTTATGGGTTTATCCTATGCGTGGTTTATATCTGTCTTTATATTTATGGGTATTTCATGTATACATTGCATGCATATGTTTACTATTATTTCAATATGAATCTGTGCATTTACAGAATGTATTTTTATATCTTTAAGTGTGAGCGATTTTGAGGCCAGGGAGCCTTTGTGTATAT
The DNA here is from genome assembly GCA_010110895.2 of Picea sitchensis. Classification (NCBI taxonomy): domain Eukaryota; kingdom Viridiplantae; phylum Streptophyta; class Pinopsida; order Pinales; family Pinaceae; genus Picea; species Picea sitchensis. Next base: position 13,479 of record SNQJ01S0248306.1, read on the forward strand.
TTTGTGTTTTATATGATGGTGAGACAGTTATTATAAGCTAGGAGGCTTATGTTTGGATTACGATAGAGAGCCTATATGTTAAAGACTAGTGAGCCTATTTTTGTATATGTCTCATCATTAATATAAAATACATCATTGCACGCAGACAGTGTAACAACCCTCCTCGTTACGACAACAACTCTGATAACAGGTGCAATTTTTTTTTGTTTTTGTTTTAACAGTGTGTGCGCGCGTGTAGGAGGGGAAACAAACACACATGACTCTACGTCACCGCCCGAAGACTAACAAGACGTAACCACAAGGATCACCACAATAAGACGCAATGCGCACAACAAGTATCTGCACGCAAATACTACTCAAGACAAGAGCGCCCCACAATATCTTCAACAATAAATGACATACTGGGTTAGGTACCATATGAACACAGAAGGAAGAATCCGTAGTAATAGGTCTTACTATTTCTGCACAGGAAAGCAGGGCGTTTAATCTTAGTTCTCTGCTCCGGAGAGAGAGAAGGTCAGATAGGCTCTTGGTCGACTACTCAGGCAGAAACTAGTAATCCCCTCAGGTGTGTCGCAAGAGTGGATACCCTACCTTTAAAGGGCCCGAGAATCTTGATACGGCAGTGGATTCTGGATGCAGAAGAAAACACAAACAATATAATAAGGCTACTGAAGGTGTCTACATCCCTCCCAACACAAGCAGACCACGCAGGGCACTACCACCAAGTACTACAAAATCAGGGACAATCAAGACCTCTACGGGAGACGCAAGTCAGGAGGACTCTAATATCGACCAACCACTATTGAGCCCGAAGACATCAATCAAGATCAATTGCTCCATTAATTATCATTAACCGACGAAGACTTTATCATAAGGTAAAAACCAATTATCTCAACCCCCATTATTTAGTTATAAGGTCATTTTGCACTAGTTCAGGGGCAAGCAATAATCACAAGCGCATTGCATTTTTCTGTTAATCGCCATAAATGCGCAACGATATCAATACCATAATGGTAAACCCTCAAACATTTACATCCTCCATATTATCTTTCCTTTCCTTCCAAATTATTACCATACCTTGGAATAACCTAACAAATGTTTGCATTGCAATTTAGATCTTATTATTAACACTTCAATTTAAACGAATAATAACCTTGTAATTTAAACATCATCACGAACATTCCAATTAAACAAATATTAACATTGCGATTCACCCATCCTCATCAACATTGCAAAGTAAAACAAATATTATTATTGCAATTTAAACAAGTATTACCATTGCAATTAAGCAAATATTAATAGCAATAAACTCATTATCAAAATCAATAAGATTACAATTAGTCCACTTCTTCCTTCACATCGAACTAACTACCCTAAACCACTACATTAATGATCAACAACCAAACATTATTAATAATAATCTCATTATCCAAATCAAATAGGAATTACAATTATTCAACTTCTTCCTTCCATTAGACTAAGCTACCCTAAAAACCATTACTTGAATACTCAATTATTTTATATGAGAAAAATATTTTCTTAAATCTAATAAAAATATTTTTTAATAAATAAAGCACAATTTAAAATCATAAGTTAAAATACACAATACCAATTACCCTTTAACCTCATTTATATATGATACAACATATTACTTGAATATTTAATTGTTCATTCATACATGCTATATATGGATTATTTGAATACTCAATTATTTTATATGAAGAATATATTTTCTTAAATCTAATAAAACAAATTCTTAATCAATAAAGAACAATTTAAAATCATACATTAAAATTAAAAGATAATTTTAATTAAAATAATATTAACTACACCGATACATAGCACATACTATCCCAATTACTCTTTAACCACATTTAGACATGATACAGACATATTACTTGAATTTTCAAAGTGTTTTTGAAATTTAGCATCAAACCAAAACTTATAAACTCACGTTCTACGTAGTCATCGAAATAAACGTTAAAGTCTAGGTCTAAATTAATAATCAATTTAATAACTCACGACAATTTATCAGTATGTCAAGGGCGCTTTATTTTTCTTCCAGCGGTAAATGTTCCCATAGTGGATTATCTCTGGAAATCTAGAAGTCGGTGGGTGTTACTGGCAGGTAGCTGGAATAGCAATAATGTCAATTTATAGAAAGCCCAACTTGTGGACAATCTCAGCGTTAAAAAGGTAATGACACAGTCACGGTGTCAATGATCGGTTGAGTGAATTGAGGGTGAGGTGGTAGGTGTAGGTTATAGCTCTGTCTTAGGTTAGCAAATCGATGGCACCAATAAGAAGGCGTAGGCACTCGATTCACTTAATTTACAACCCTTGCATTAAATTACCGCTATCATACCCTTCACATGTCATCGCTTAACCTAATCTAAAAACATACGACCAGGGTAGGTTATCCAAGGATTGCTCCATTTAGAATTTAGAATTTATGAGGTAGACATATAATAAATTATAACAATTACAATTTCCCATAAATGGACCTACTCACACTTATTCCAGCCTGTATTTTAAATAAACTTATCAACGATAAGTGAGATTGGCTAAAGATTGGCCAGAGTAATGATTTGCCCATGCGCTAGACCTCACAGTTAATGCTGAGTAATTTACCTCCTACACAATAACCTTCCATTCAAGGTAACCAAAACAATTTGCAATGAAAGCTGGCATTCTGTAAATACACCTTTAATAATTAGTTCCCCACGTAAAAAGAAAATTTTTGAAGCAATAGAATGGGAGGTTAGGCAGCCAATCTAGCTCGCCCTTTAAGGAATGGGAATCAGCAACCCTGATAAATATAACCTGATGATTGGATACACCTAAATATGATGAAATGACCCCTTCCTGACCCTCATTACCCGCCACTAGTATAGGGAAGACAAATGTATGCTTTCCCTTTCTTTAAATAAAAGCAAGCAAGACGTAGATACAAAATTACTGCCAGGTAGAAGGGTGAAATGAGCTAAGGACTCGGGCGTAACTCATACTGCCCATCAACTGTCATTACAATAGAAAAATAAAAAAATAACAATAGAATGAATAAACAAAATTTACTACCAAACCCAATTATGTCCAGCTCATGCTACAACACTTCCCTCAGAATTCAGAAGGACCACTGTGAGTGTGGACATTTCCATCAGCCATCAAGGTTAATAGCCGAGAACCCAAAGGAGGGTCCTTTTGAATTTTTATATATTTTTTATATTTTTAAACAGAACGACAGCCGCTGGTCTAAGTCGAAGAGTTCTGTCAAGTCAAAGGTAAGTTACAGGAGCGCTATCCATGCGCAGGGTTGGGCATTCAAACTGCAGGCAAGGTGATTATCATCGCCACCCAGTGGTCATCGAATGAAATTCTAAGCAGGATATGGATTGATAAATCGCAGAGGTAAATGGGGAAAACCCACTGAAAAAAAACATGCCATTGTATAAATAAAAACGCCCAAGGTAAAAGAAAAACCCACTAAAAAAAAAATTGCCCCTGTACAAAAAAAAAAATCCATTGAACAAAAAAACAAATCGCCCACTGAATAAAGACAAAACCCCACTATAAAAAGGTTGCCCACGGTACAAAAACAACGAAAACCTACTGAAAAAAAGAAACCGCCCATTGCAAAAAAAAAAAAACGAAACCCCACTGCACAAATTTCGCCCATTGTACCAATCGAAAAACCACTGAAAGAAATACACCCACTGTATAAAAAATGAACCCCACTTTAAAAATAACTCCCTTTTCTATGGGGATGCCTCCTATGGAAAGGTAAAAATGAAATAACATAAACCCACAACAATTTACCAGAAACCCTCAACTGCATTGTTATAAAAATGAAGATCTCCTGGGATACCCCCCTTTGTTTTTCTTACAGAGTATAAAGGACGAGGAAATAACATTTCACAACAATACAATCATAATCGCAGCAGTAAATCACTATGCATTCTACTCTATTAAGTTCATGAGCATACCTTTTCCTTATTTGCTTGTCGCAATGACTCCTGTGCTCCGTGCCACTTCCGTCTTCAGTGCTTCTCTCGCTCATTGACCATAGAGGACTCACCGGTACCTCCCATCCAAATGCTAGGGGTACTCTCCTTCCCCCTTATCCCCCCGAGCCGCAAAGGGGCCACACACAATCCAAACAGTACCTAGCTTCCCAGCTCACCTCCAAGGCTGAGCTACCACTCAAGTCAGCTGGGAAATCCCCAACTCCCACAAGCAATCAGTCCCGTTGAAATTTTGACAGCATCACAATACCTCTTAGCAGATCCCTTTATTT
>SNQJ01S0248307.1:0-13007 GCA_010110895.2 Picea sitchensis
TTAATATTATTGTTAATTTTTTTAACTTATAATTACTATACAATTTTAATAACACAAAATAACCATTTTCCCCAATAGAATAATTTTGTTCCAAATTAATACTTACTTCCATTTTTACCTCCTTGTGAAACTCATTCGAGCTTATTTAGTCATGAATTAAAAAATTGTCCTTAGCAGGTCGGAATTCCTTTTTTAGAATTTTGTGGTGGAAGGTTTAGTGGGTTGGTCCATAGTAATGGAAGATGAATTAATTGACTTCGATTATAGGGATTATTGGGAGTCTCCTTCTATTTTCTGTACCGATGCGGAATTTTGGGAGATCTTGCATTGTACTAGGGATTTTATNTTAGTCCACTCATCAGATATATAGAGGGCACTTGGAATTAGGTCGATGGAAGGGAGATATATTGTGGTACAAATGGATCTAGGGTGTCTTGTTTGATAATTAAAACCACACGAACAACCAAGTTTTACCTTGGACCTAGAAGCTTTTCTAGGCACTCATGCTCATACAGGTAACAATTTTAAGTTGTGGTGTAAACATACATGTGTTAAGGTAAGGGAAGATATGGTAAGCATGGTTCTAGGGAAAGATGTGGGTCTATATATGGTTGAGTCCTTATCTGCTCGGGCGTTGGTTGAAAAAATTATGAGAAAGGTTGTGTTGAGAAGCCATTTGATCGACTGGATGGAGGAAAGTTTTGGGATATTTGCTAAGGTTCCATATCTTGGTAAAAGGATGGATTTTTTTTTAGTTAAGGACTGAGAAAAATGTGGAGTTGATACTGGTGCAAGCTTGGATTTTGGGTATGTAAAACCTTGTTTTGAAGAAGTGGCATCCAGGTTTTGACCCATGTTCTAAACCTTTTTTCATTTAGCATAACTAGGTTTTGCTTCTAGGGTTCCACTTAGAATTTTGGTATGGTCTAGCATTCGAATTGATTGCTAATGCTTATGGAAAAAGAAAATTATTTAATGAACGAAGTCTCTCTCAAGAGGAAAAAAGAATGGCTAGGGTGCTTGTTGAACTTGATTTGAGTAAAGGGCTTATGTCAGAGTTAGACGTTGCTTGGAAATCGTGCTCCTTCTTTTAGACCCTAAAGTACTAGAAGATTCCTTTTAGGTGCTCTACATGTCGGGAGGTAGTACACTTGCATTGTAATTTTACAGTGGTTTCGTATTTTCTGAAGATGCAACAAAGGAGGTTAATCAATTTGGTAGTTCCCCTCTCGAAAGAGATGGAGATAGAATTTTTATTTGATGATATCATAATGGATAATAGGTTGAAGCGAGTTGACTAGGTTGTGAGTCTATCTGGATCTTGGGGAAATCCAACCAAGGATATTTAGGAGTGTTCGATTGTGTCCTCGAGCGCAAAAGAGAAAGTTATGTGTGTTCATTATTTTCTCCTTTCAAAGGAACTCGTCTATGTTTCTAACTCCAAAGGTTTTCCCCCCTCCTCCATTCAGGAGGTTCCCAAGGAACTGTCTTGGGGGGTTGAAGAGGGTTTTCCCATTCCAATAGTGGAGGGGAAGGGAGAAGTTTCCTTAGGAACTGTGGTCCCTCTAGTTCCAGATAAGGTTCATTGTCCCTCTCTTACCTCGCTTGAGCCTCCCTCTTCCCATTATAAGTTTAAAATGCTTAAAGATAAAAGTTTAGGAGATCAGGGGATTGTTGAAGGAGGAATTTCTTCATGTGTGGATCCTTTTGGTCATCTAGGACATAAGTCCTTCCTTTTGAAAGAAAAACTTAAATCCTCAAAGGAAGTGTAGCAAGGAAGACAACAGACCATAACCAAGACACTTAGAGCCAAGAATCCCTTTGTTGAGGTTCCTCCATGATTCTTCTTTCTTTGAGTGTGAGAGGGGTGGGGAGTTCCCCAAAGAGACTAGCACTCAGAAGGTTGATTGATCTATATAAACATGATATCATACTTTTGCAAGAAACCATGGTATATGGGGTCAAGGCAACCAATTTTTTTATCTTCTCTTCTTCCTAGTTGGAGTTTTAGTGCTCTTGATGCAGTAGGTATGTCTAGTGGATTGATAATGGCCTAGAACTCTTCCTTCACAAAATTAAACACTATCTTTTATCTCACGAGTATTGTGCTAGAAGGGGAATCCAAACAATTAGGAATGTTTTTTAATATCTTGAATGTATAGGGTCTTTATGCGGATCAAAATTGTTCTGGGAATCACTAGAAGAGTAGTGGATTTTAAAGGACCCAAATCTCATACTCAGTGGTGACTTGAATTTGAACTTGTCAGCAAGGGAGGTTTGAGGGGGTTCTGCTATGAAAAATCCTTGGGCACAGTGCTTTCAACACCTGTTTGAAGCCTCAAAGTTGGTTGACATTGACCTTGTTCCGATGGCACTGACCTGGAGAAATGGAAAGAGTGGTAGTGCAGGGGTTTTCAAAAAATTTAGACATGTTGTAGGGTTGTGAACACTATATATTTTGGATAGGGGTGCATGGCTCTTCAAATAATAGCCTTATTCTACTTCAAATTGAGAACGACAATGAAAAACCTCTAGGGACTTTCAAATTTAACCATGGTTGGTTAAAAGAGGAGGAATTCTTGTTTCTGGTGATTGATAATTGGATATTTTGTAATTCATAATCAGAGGATTCTACAATTTCCCTACTACCCCCCATGCTTAGGGGTAATTAGAGGAGATCGTGTCTTATGGCCCGTAATGAAGATAATGATCCCATCGATGATGATGATTAGCATGTCCACCTATGGAAACCCAACAACCCCCCTCAGATTGCCTCTTCTACTTTGGATCAACCAAGCTCATCACATCTAGTCAACATAACCTTTGGGAGATGGTAAGCTAACATCATCATGAGGTTTCATATTCCTTCTTTCATATAGAGTGTTTTTCTTAATATACTAGGCATGTGAATGAGGATCATTGGTTGAAGTTGGATAAAGGATCATAATCTCAAGAAGTTATTTTTTTTTTCCTTGTTTCACCTTGGTGGCCAACATTTATACCCTAGTCTCATGTTTTCACCCCCAAGGAAAATGGGTACTACTGGGGGTCCCTCACAAGGGTAACATTTCATTTCCCCACCATACTTAACACTTACCATCTTGGAGACTGTCGCAGTGTACTAAACTCTGATAATGGGTCATGGTTAATTCTCTCATAAGAAGAGGGGACAAAGGCCTAGAGGTTGATTGTAGTTACTAATAAAAAAATAAAAAAATAATAATGCTAAAGAAAGAAAGAGATAATAGCAAGGACTCTTAAAATGCATTCCATACTTAAGCTCTACCCTTTCCACATTCTCCCCAATCCCAAAGTAATGATGCTAAGTCTTGAAACTTTATAAAGGGGACTTGAAAATATAATAACGGGACAATAAAAAGGCATATTAATGGGTTGTAAAAACGTAGCACCTAGAAGTGATAACTTTATAGCAAGTTCACCCTCCACAAAGGCGCTTATAGAAATTGATTAAATGACACCATAAGCCATGAAGTAAGCCCAACATGTTTCACTATCACACTTATTCTTGAAGGGTTCTTTTCTTTCCTACTTCCATTGGGACATATCCCTCTACTTGGTTCTTTTATTTCATTTTTTGGTTGGCACAACTAATAAGGTATGATGATAGTCCTCCCATATTCAAACTTGCCAACTTACATAAAGACTTGAGCTACTGTGAAATTTGAAGGGGATACTTGATGTGAATTGTTCATGTGGATTCTATCTTAAGAAACAACCTACTTTGTATTATCTAAGGGCCTTTATACCTTATGAACATTGGTTTTACTTGATTCCATGCTTTGATTTGATTTGGATGCGCCTGGCATGGTTCTTTGAAGGACGTCCCATGCTCTCACCAAGGATGGTATTCCTTTATTGTAGGATATGGCACGTGATGAAGAGTGTTGAGTTATTGGATGGCTTGACACATTCAAATATAGGCTCTCTCATATTCTATACCTTCAACTATGGATTTATAGGCTTGGAATTGATAGATATGGTCATGGTGGCACAAAGATGGGAAAAAAATACCACATCCTAGGCACTACACCCTGGAGATTATCACACATTGGATGGAGTACGTTGACTGATAGATGGTTGGATGACATGTAGAGATTATATAAACCCTCCACCTTGGACACTTGGCCTTTTTTATGATGATGTCATACTAGGTTTTGATGGAGATGTTGGGGTTTGTTGCCACTTGGACACCACTTGATGTGACATGGCACTTGATGATGGTCTTCACCTTTCTTTCACTCCTTGATGATGACATGTGGCCTTTGGAGGCATTCTCCACACCCTTTAGGTATTGATGTCACCATATGTGTGACCATATCATGTATTATTTTTGTGTTTTAGCATTGTAGAGGCTATTTTGAGGGGTATGCCCCACTTCTAGCATGGATTGTTGAAATTTGACTCAAATTATGTGGAAAAATTTGCTTGGTTACCTCATATAAATAGAGGAAGCGCTTATTTCAATTTGTCATCATCACATATTTTCACATTTATGAGAGAGAACTCTTAGAAAAGTTCTCTATGCTTCTCTTCTTGCCTTGGAATCTAGTGCACACCACTTGAAGGAGGATTTTCATTGGATGTTTCTCTCTTATTGATGATTGGATGGTGAGTTAGGGTTTCCTCATGCATGCACTAGGATTAGTATGTCTTCTTTGTTCAAGTTTTGTTGCTTGTGTGTGTGTGTGTGTCTTGGTATATTCTCTTTTAGAGGCTTAATTGTTGCATGTTATCATGCATACTTGAAACCCTATGAGGGATTAAGAGGATATATCCCCCTCCCTACTTTCATTTTTCATCAATTGTTGAAGCACTAAGGTTTTTTTATAGGGCTTAAGAGGATTTATACCCTAGTGTTTAATCTTGTCAATGAAATAGTGTTGCTCGAGGCTAGAGGAGAAACCAACAACTAGGGTTTATGAGGCTATATACCCTAGGGTTTGCTTTCTAAGAAGTTGGATTAGAGTTTATGAGGATATATGCCCTAATTTAACCTTCATATCTTGCACCTAGAAATTTATTGGTGTGTTTTTTATCCAGGTGGATATCAGTGGCCACCCACCTTTTCCAACTGGCTCAAAACAGTTTTCTGGCAATTTTGGCAATTTACTATTTTTAGCAGGTTTTAACTTCTGGGGCCATTCTAAGGGCCTAAATGAAGGTTTTTCGAGATCGAGGTTCTCAATGATAGCTAAAGGAATGATTGATACATCAAAATGAATCTCCTCGGCGATACCTTTCCAACGAGCTATCATACGCCTAAAACGGAGATCGTATGCAAAAGTTACGACCCCTGGAAGTTGATGTACTAACTTACCCAAACGGGGCCCACATGACTTTTGGCACTTCATCTCCTAGGGTTAGGTTTTTGGATGTCTAGGGTTGTTGGCATTCCTATTTATTGTAAAAATGCCTTCAGAGCCTCATTGTAATCATCTTCTTGCGAATGTGAGTAGCCGTCACATCTCTTCTCAGAGATAAGCTGCCACCATTCTAGCGAGTCTTTCATTCTGTATTTTTATAGTCTCTGTACATTTCTTTCATTAATATAAATCGTGTATTATTGTATCTCTGTGTTTATGGTTGCATCTCTGATATATTTCTGTTATATTATTGGATATACGCGTTATCTCTGTGCATTTCTTTATTATATATCAACTCTCATTCTGTGTCGAAAAAAATCTGGATTAGTTGTTGGACTCCATTGTCGAAGAAAAGGAAAATGGAACTAGTCTATTGAGTGCAAGTGATGGTTAAAACCCTAGTTAACTTTAAACTCTCTTTCTCTTAAAATTTTCTTTTAAATTTGATTTATGACATCATATGCAAGTTAATTTTACCTTGATGCTTTCTATAATCATTGGTTTACTTGTTTTTGTCATAAATTATTTGCTATAGCCATTAGGGTTGCAGTTTTTTGCTGTAAAATTACTTAATATTGTGGCAAAACTTGCCCAAAAATTTGTTTTATCAATTAGATATTGTTTCCCTTGTTATAAGCTAAATTTGGAGGATCAATTGTTAATTTTTTGGGTTGTATTTGTTATTTTTGTTATAAATATTTTATTATTGATATAAACCGGTTGACTAATGAAAATTTGCAGCCTTAATAGGGTTTACTTGTCATCTAGTGTCTAAAGGTGATTATTATGCTATATAACTTGGTAATTGATGTAATGAAGAGTTTTTTGTCACGTACATGTTTCCCAATTACCTTGTTCAAACCAATTTATCCCTTCACCTTTCCTAGACCTAGCTTGACCATCTAAGTGACCAATATAGGGGGATATAGGCTTTGCTAATCTTGTTTTTCGATTCCTTGAAGTCACTAGGGAGGCCTCCCTTGTGTTGGACTTATTTCCTTCACTAAAAAGAGGGAAATATATACTTAGGTGATGGTGGTAGATATTTCCAATTGTTACACAAGATCGATAAATTGTGGAGGCTTTGCACAAGTATAAATCATGTGATAGCAGTCCCAATTCATCGAAAATTTGAAGCATATAAAATGTTTAGTGGTAGCATGGGATAAGAGGAAAAGGGCTTTGTGTCGGGATGAGTTCTTGGAGATGAAGGAGAATATTTCCAGGATTTTCTGTCAAAATTTAGCAGGATTATTTCCAGTAGAGGAACAAGTAGAACTTAAAGTTTTGGAGAGATGCAAAGCTCGTCTTCTGGATATTGAGGAAAATACTTGGTGATTGAAAAGTTGTGTTACCTGGTTGGAGGAGGGTGATAGTGGCATTAAGTTTTTTCACAAATTTGCATCACATAGGATAAATTTTAATACCATTTGGGAACTTGATGCTTTAGTTGGGTCCAAACTCAAAACCTTTAAATAACTTTCAACAGCAGAGCAGACACACTTTGAAACTTTGTTCAAAGAGTTGGTGGAGAGTCACATAGCCGAATAGATGAGAGTTATTATAATATTTCCTAGGGTCTTTGACTAGGAATCGAATGACAAAATGGAGGCCCCAATTACAAAGGAAGAGTTAAAGGAGGTACTCACAAGATTTAAGATGGAAAAAATTATGGGTATGGATGGTTGCACAATGGAGTTTTACCTTGGATTTTTCGATCTACTAGCAGATGAGACCCTTAGGGTGGTGGAGGAGTCAAGAATCCATGGCATAATTTATGGGGCCCTTAATGCAACTTTTATTGCATTAATCCCTAGGAAGTCGAACCCCTCGTCTTTCGATGACTTCAGACCTATCTCATAGTGTAACTTTTATATAAGGTGATTGCAAAACTCATTGCTAACATGATTAAATGGGTTTTTTCTTCTTGTATTTTTGAAGAATAGTTCAGGTTTCTATTTAACAGACAGATCTTGGATGCAAGGAGGGTCTTTGCACCATAAATTCGAAAAAGGTGTCGACAATGGTCATGAAGCTCGATTTGGCCAAATCTTAAGATATGGTTAATTAGACCTTTCTCATATTGGTTCTTTTACAAGTTGGTTTAAGTCTCGAGGTAGTCAATTGGATAATGGGATGTGTATCGTCAACAAATTTTGTGGTGCTCATCAATGGATATCCCTCTAGGTTTTTCAAAGCCTCATAGGGGTTGAGACAAGGAAGTTTGTTGTGCCCTTTTTATTCCTATTGGTTGCGGAAATTTTGAGTAGACTCCTCTATTTTGCTAGACTAGAGGGTTATATCAAGGGTATTATGGTAGTAGATCATGAAAATTTGGTGCACCTTTTGTTTGTAGATGATGTGCTCCTTTTCAAGGAAGGTATGGTAAGGGAATGAGGAATTTTAATCATATCTTAGAGGTTTTTTGTATAACCACCAAGATGGAAGTAAGCATTAATAAATATCGTGTTCTCTATAATTAATTGTCTTCGAAAGTGGAAGCACAAATTCGTCTTTTGTTCTCTTTCAGAGTAGAGTTGGTGGACAATGGACTAAAATATCTAGGCTACTATTTGAAACTTAATGATTACACAGTTGAGGATTTGATGTGGCTTTTCCAAAAAGTAGAAGCTAGGATTAGTTGTTTGTGTCATAGATGGTTATTTATTGGTGGAAGACTAGTTTTACTTAAAGTAGTCCTCGAGAGTATTCATGTTTACTGGCTCTCTCTTACACATGTTCCAAAGAGAATCTTAGATAAAATTGTTAGGAGATGTTTCGTTTTCCTTTGGTCCGATGTTATGATCCAACACCTTAAAAAATTATAAAAAGTCAATGATTGCAGTCCACTTTGAGGGCCCAAAAACCTCCTTTTACAAAATATCCAGTTTAGAATACAATATGAGATGAGATATTATCATCCTAAGACTAAGTCTCTTTGTTTTATATATAGTAGACGAAGGGTACAATTGTAATGAAAGGGTGCAATGAAGGATTCTAGCCAACATACAAATATAACACTAGAAATTTAATAATTCAATATTTAGGGATTACTAAGGGTTTTTATACATAACATGGGGATTTATATGGGGATTTGTCTATGGATTAACATTTCCCTCCCCTTAGAACAAGTTTTTTCCTCAACACTTGACAACCGCAATTGTGCCTGCATGAAGAAATCATCTTCCCATGTCACCTCTTCTACTGGTAGGTTCTTCCACTTGACGGGTGTTATAAATTTATTGGAAAGTTCTCACTCAATAATTTTTGAATCTCACTAGGCTAAGGTGAGATAGGCAGGAATGTTACCGTATGTTTATAGCCTAGGGAAAAACATCAAGCAACCCTCAAGAAATATGTTCTTGGAGCCAATGTTATTATCAAGTTGTGTACCGTTGTTTCTTTTTTAACTGTAAAAATGTTTTATATAAATGCTCACAAAATAAAAATGAATGAAATAAAGAAATAAATACCATATGAAAATAAAAAATACACAAGTCTCAATTGAGAAAAACTAGGTTTTTTTTTATTAATAATAGCTTTTTTGAGTTACAACTAGAATGCCTCTTTTCAAACCCCTACGAGGGTGAAAACGAAGATCAGACTTAGAAGTCTAAGATGGAATTTAACATCATACAAAGACAACTGGTTTCTGAAATAAAATGACCAAGACTGGCTACACTAGATCAACCAAGTCACAAGCCCACCAAGTCTTGACTCTGCAAAATAATCTTAATCAAAACTGAAAATTAATTCAAATATTCTACTAAAACTACACAGACTGCCAAGAGAAATGAATGACCTTCTGAAGCATGTCAAATATCACTGCTTCCTAGTCCTTTCTTCTTTGTCACCTTTAGAAATATCTTGTTGTCAACAAGAGGATTTATCCCTTTAAGGAACTCAAAAAATGAAAAGATGAAATTCAAAAATCTCAATATGAAACAAGAGCAAACCTTATCAAAAGTGTTTCTCTCCAATTCCTCATGTCTTGTTTGTCCTTTGATTCTTCATTTTATTATGTAAAAGGTAGTTCTTCAAGTAGTTGAACTACTTTTAGTTACTAAAGTTAAATAACTTTAGTCAGTAATAGGACAAATAACTTTATGATAAGAATAATTAATAAATAAAATAATAACTAAATAGGTGAGGTCCCCCTCTATTATGCATCTCTTTATTTGAAAATCAATAAATAGTTTTCCTTGTGATCCATCATATAATCATCAAATAAAAATCAGCATCATAAAACATATCATAAATATGCATAAAAATACCATGGCATAAAACACTTGTATCTCCCATAAATAAAACATGATATTTTGAAGTTTCAAAAATAAATATTATGGTTCTGCCATTTGTCCAAATAGTTTCATAGTCAAATATCATAATAAACACAATAAAAATAGTTGAGGGAATTTATTTATGAAGAATTCTTCTATTTCCCTGATGAAGTCCTCATACTGAGACTTCTCTTCCAACTGGGATACCTATGGATGCATATCATCTAAAATTTTATTCCCACTGCATGTTGATTTTATCTTTGAATGAGCAGAGGAAGAGGATTTGGCCATGCTAGTAGAAGTAATAGGTTTTTTTCCTTTGTCAATTTGAGATCCATGTGGTGTAATTTTATAATCCTTTGGAGGAGGATTCATAGACTCATGTGTAACAGTTGTGTGAACTGGTAATACTGGGTAAACCGGAGGTAAAGGAAAATATGCACTAGAAGCAACAGTATGAACTAGTAGAGGAGGGGGGTCAATAGGCCATCGATTGGCACTAGAATAAGGATTAGTAGATAAATTACCCCATCCATCAATATGAGGTTGCACATGAGACTCGTGAATGTTAAAAATGCCAAGGTGAGGCTGCAAGATAACATTAGGGGGAGCTTAGGGTTGTGGTAATGCATGTTGACCACTAAGGTTCAAATTCCTAGTTTCAATCAGCTACTGGAACTCATCAAAGTCAACATCAAATTGAATAGAGAACCTTGGTTTCTTATGTCCCTCAGGTTTCTAAAAGGTATTAGGACATCTTCCTCTTATGCCTTTGTTTCCTCCTTTGTTGCTACCCATGTTGAAGAAGCTCATCTATATCCATCATAATTAAATTAGTACAAGTATAAAATGACAGTAAGATAATCCATCCAATACAACTTGTCATTATGATTAAAATGGCTTTGAGAATCACACAACCATGAAACACAAATGGGATATGAAAGGGGGGAAAGTGAAACATGGACATAAATACATCACCCATTAACCGCATCTAATCAACAAATCCCAAGTCTACAATCCATACATGTTGACTATTACTTCTATATATAAGCTTGTCCAACTTTTACTTCAAAACATGTCTATAAGTGTTTACCATTCATCCAGAATAATTCTCATGTCTTTTCAATGACCCAAAAAATCATACTGATCATACATCTTTACCTTTTATTTCATAAACATTTCATCTTAGTTATATAGATAGGGAAAGAATTGAAACATGAATTTATATGAATGGGATTTGAAAAAAAAACTTATGTAAAATGAAATTAATGAGGGATAATGAATCTATATAGAAATCCATGTTATTTATGTTACAAATTCCATCAACCCAAAGATTGTATTTATTGTCCAAACCAACCATTACTGAAACGTTTCCAAGCCGCATCTCATCATTCATACATGCTGTAACAAATATTATCTTTTGAAAATGTTGGTTATACATCCCAAACTATACTATCTCTGGTGTATATTTTGAACTTAATTACATAGACAAGATAAGAATGAAAACATGAAATAAGTGAATAGGTCTTAAGGTAATAGCTTGCGAAAAGTGGAATTAATGAAGGAACAATGAGTCTATGTAATAATCCATATTCTTTATATAACTTCTATTATTTCCATTTTTGTATCATCAATAGTTTAAGTCATTTTGAACAACCATATGCATGAGCTGTTAATTTTCTCGTTCAAAATAAAATGTGTAATCGAACTAAGCTGTAGAATAATTCCCCAAAATATCCAAATCCATTTCCATTTATTTCCATTTTTACTAATTTACCAACCATCCAACGTTGCCGACCAAACAATTAAATATACTAGCATTGCACGCATATGAGATCTGTCATTTATTTTATTAAACCCAGCCAAACTTTCTTATAGTAATGTGATGGGTCAAAGGAATAAAACATGGAAAATCCTTGGCTTAATTGGTAATGATCTCGAGTATTTGAATTAAAGGGACCCAAGTTCAAGCATGTAGCTTACAAACATAAAGGTGAATTTCGAAACCCATTTTCGAAATTATCAAGTTTATATTTGAACCAACAATAAAATCAAACAATAATATTCTTTTATTTTAAACATATCAGTTCAAAAGGAAATGTCAAAACCCAATACTATCATATGTAAAAAAAACCTCAACCAAGAACCATCAAGTTTGCAGACTTAAGAAATGATAGAATAACGTTTCGAATGGAAAATTAAAATGTGCATGCAACTTGAAGAATCCAAGTTCGAGTCTATGGACTCCAAAACAAGTTTAGGGTTTTGACCCATAATTTTTTTTTTTTTGAAAGGAAAACCCTTATAACCAGGATTAAAACACAAAATCAAAATTCGAATAACTCAAAGCCATCACTGAAAATGTGCTTCAACCAGACTGAAAATACTCTGCCAATTAATGAAATACATTTGGATAACGAATTGATGTATTTGATTCTGGAAAACTCATGAAGCCAACCAGAATGGATTTAACCCACTTCGAATCTAGAAAATTCCAAGAGGCGGCTTCAAACTTCAACCAAGTTTAATTTCCTGACCTCAAATGTTTATCTTTCTAGCATAAATATAATAAGAAACCCATTTCTTATCTTACAAAAGAAACTTTGTATGGATGAGCCTTGAGTTGAATAGCACATAAAAAACCCATGAACATATTTCTTTACACTATCAACTTGTTTCCAGATGACCCCCAAAAAATCACAACAAATCAAAATATCATAGATTCGAGACTCGTATATGCAAACCAAGAGAAATCAATTTCTAATTTCTTTAAAAATTGACAAAAAAGTGATAAAATGATAATGCATAAAAACCCATGAACCACCAATGATTTTCATTTGTTTTATTCTTCTAGCAATGACAATGTAAGGGAAATAAAACATTTATGCACAGAGTCATGCAAACTAGAGCCATATATAATCATTAATAAAGACATTTTTTTAGTAAAAGATATAAAACAAATTGTTGTTCCATACCTTGCTTCAAATCACTTTTATACCAATGATTGTTGTAGTTTGCAAATGCGGAAACACAAATTAACATAAGACAATCAATACAAATGCAGACAAGGAACACAACAATTTACGTGGTTCACCCAAATCTTGGGCTACGTTCACCAAGCATAGGTATCGGTTGTCTTATTATTCAGCTAATGGAGATTACAGTAGGGTCTCACTCCTCTCTGACACACCAGCCTCTACGGGCATACATCAAATTTATAGCAATGTATATTAGAAACTGATTATTAAATGTAATCTCATCCATATTCTAACTTGGTCGCATTGGTTACAACCAACCCTGGTTTATAGGATCTGAAATCCTATTCATGGATGAATTGTTGTCA
>SNQJ01S0248308.1:0-13007 GCA_010110895.2 Picea sitchensis
GTCCACGTTAAGCATTTTTCTGTCTAGGGTTAAGGTCAAGCCTTAGAGGTGATCTACCTGTCCACAGGGAGATTTTCCTACAACACAAAGCCATACTGCTTCTATGCTCGCTGCACATGCTGCCACATACTCAGCTTCATCCATACTGAGTACCACACATGATTTCTTTCTATTGCTCCATGAGACCATATTGGAGCCAAGACTTAAACAATATCCATAAGTTCTCTTCCGGTCAGGAATACTGTCGGCCCAATCTGAATCTGAGCATCCATACAATCCAAACTCATGGTTAGATCTACACCAGAGACCATGATCTAGAGTACCCTTAAGGTACCTCTACACATGTTTTGCTGCAACCAAGTGAACATGTCTGGGCTGCTCCAAATGCTGACTCAGGGTGTTCACAACAAAACATATATCTGGTGTTGTGTTCATCAAATACATCAACGAGCCCACTATTTACCTGTATAAGGTAGAATCCACAATATCTGAAGTTGTATCCTGCAACAACTTAAGATTTGATACCATCGGGGTAACCATGGCCTTTCAATCCAACATCTCAAACCTCTTCAAGATTTCCACAACATACTTTTCTTGATTTAGGAAAATCCCATCTGATCTCTGCCAAATTTCTAGTCCCAAGAAGTAGTGCATCATTCCTAAATATTTCATCTTGAATTCTGCAGCAAATTTTCTCTTACATTTAGTGATGAGATTTTTCGCACTTGTTAGAAACATGTCATCTACATACAACAATAGAATCACCGGTTCAACATCCTCAACCTTAAAGTAAAGGTTAGGATCTGCACTGCTCTTGGTAAAACCCAAGCTCATCAGAAAATTGTCAATCCTACCATATCATGCTCTCGGTGCCTACTTCAATCCATATAAATCCTTCTTTAATTTGCACACACGAGTCTTCCTGTCATGTATCTCAAATCCAAGTGGTTGCTCCACATAAACTTCCTCTTTTATTTCACCATTCAAGAAGGTTGTCTTTACATCCATCTGATGCACCTTCCATTTCATCATAGCGACCAATGCAATTATAGTCTTGATCGAGGCATATCTTGCTACGTAAGCAAAAGTTTCTTCATAGTCAATCCCTTCGTTCTGAGAGAAACCTCAAGCCACAAATCTTGCCTTATATTTTTCAATGCTGCCATCAGCTGCGTGTTTCGTCTTGTAGATCCATTTCAAACTCACCACAGATTTTTCCTTTGGTCCGGGAACCACATCCCAGACATCATTCACATAATGTACTGGTGTTCCTCTGCCATGGAATCTTTCCATACTTGATTTTTTGCAGCCTCTTCATAACTAGAAGGTTTTGCATCCATTATGTCACACAAACATGCCACGTAGCTGGAATACGACTTCGACTTCTTACTTTCCCTGAAAGATTTCTCCGGGGCACCAATTCTTTCTGCATCTTTGATAAGCTCTTGTGCCCAAGCTGGTCTTCTCTTGTGATAAGGTATCTCGACTGGTTTCTGAGGTTCTACCATGTCATGATCCTCTGGAATGACTTCCTCTGGTTCAACTGCGTCTGGAGCTTTAGGAACCTCATTCTCTTCTTCATGTGCCTCTTTTGCACGGATTTGTTTAGATTTACTGAAAGCTGCATTCTCATCGAAGGTTACATCTCGGCTGATCTCCACTTTCCAGTGACCGAGAATGTATATCATGTAAGCCTTCGATGTGTCACTGTAACCAACAAATATGCCATTTCGTCCGGAAGGGTCCAACTTTATCCTCTTTTCCTTAGGGACGTGAACAAATAAAGGGCAACCAAATATTCTTAAATGGATGACTTCTGGCTTCTCTCCTGAAAACATTTCCTCAGGTGTCTTGTTTTCAAGCACCTTGTGGGGACTTTTATTTTGCACGTACACTATTGTTTTCGTTGCTTTTTCCCACAGATGCATAGGCAGATCTTGATCATGGCCTTTACTACTTCCATGATTGTCCAGTTCTTCCTTTCATCTATTCCATTCCATTGAGGGTTATAGGGAGTATAAAGCTCCCTCTTAATCCCAACTTCCTTGCAATACTCCTTGAATTCTTCTGAGGTGAATTCACCTCCATTGTCTGATCGCAAGGTCTTTATCTTCTGCTCTATCAAGTTTTCTACCAGAACCTTGAACTCTTTGAATTTGCCAAAAACCTCATTCTTTGCTTTTAACAAATAAATCCAAGTTTTACGTGAGTAATCATCAATGAAAGATACATAATACACATACCCACTTAGTGAAGTTGTTGACATCAGTCCACATACGTCTGAATGCACGATGTCCAAAACTCCCTTGGGTCTGCTATTGCTACTAGGAAAGGAGCGCTTCACGTTATTGCCTTGTGCACATCCTTTGCAGACACCATTTGGTTCTGTTTGGATTTCTGGAAGACCTGTCACCATTTTGCTCACAACCGGAAGACCTTTGTAGTGTAGGTGAGCAAATATCCTATGCCATAGTTCACTGGGATTCACAATATCATGAACCATTACAGAGTTTGAATGTCCTTTTAATTTGTAGAATCCTCCTTCTTCAACTCCAATAACTACTGCATCATCAAGGATCTTCCCTCTAGGCTACATAAGAACTTGACCATCAATAAATGCTACTCTAAATCCTTTCTTGTCCAATGTTGAAATTGAGAGAAGTTTCTTTTTTAAACCTGGAACATAGATGTTAATGTTTTATGCTGATATTATAGTTCTTTGCATTTCATAAGATAAGAGCATAATAAGAACAAGATCACTGAGAAATACACATCCACATCCATAATGACACAACATTTATCACAGGAAACCCTCTAGGGGAAGAAAAAACCAAAACTTCATTATCTGCCAGTAAACTATACAATGTTCAAGTTATAACTCAAACCAATATAGAAAATTCCTCCTTAAGAGATGTGCCACCCTTCTTCCCTCTCACCAACTTGAAATATCACCCTGCCTCATAAGAACATGAGCAAATGAAATTAATGTTAAATGACCCCAGCCTCTTATTTTATCACTAATCGGCATATTGAAGATTTTCATCTTGGCATGGCGACCTCCTCTCCTTTGGGTGGAGTAAATCCGCCTTTAATTCATCATTTTAATATAGCTGGCACAAGGCCCGACTTCTTATTTTACACATTATAATTGTCGTGTATCAGTAAAAGGGATTTGGTCCTTATACAATCTGAGACATAGTTAATCCTCAATGGGATTAACACAATAATAAAATAAATAATAAATGACACTTAGTTAATCCCGCAATGAAGTTGAATCCAATAACAAAATAAGAATGTTTTTTGTAGTTACATTATTTCAACCTCCCCTTAACAAGAACTGTATTCTTATCGGTCCTTCATCGGCTTATCGGCTGAGAAGTGCATCATGATTTTGGCATCTGCGAGGGCCGATGTCGTCAATATCATCTTGAACAATTGTCAGCACGACTACTTGAGGTCGCCGGAGGTTTTCTTCATCAACAACATCATCATTCTCAAAGAATGCTATCATCATCTGCGTAAATGTATGTCGATTAAAAAAATGATATATCATCACGACCTGAAGAACATCACATCATTTTTACTACACTAGCTCAATGTCAGTGATTCAAGATGGTATTTCGATTATCCGGTCACATCACATCACAATACTACATAGCTCAATGTCACATCGGTTAGGCTGGTAGCTCAGTGACAGTCACATATCACGATTGCTACGCTGGCACCGATGTCCGCGGCGGTTAAGGCGGTGATGGCTTAATTATGGGTCACATCTTGCTTTACGTCTAACAACTGGGTGAATTGGAAACCGTAATATCATCATCTAAGCTTCGTCTAACTGCTTAGGTGAAGCGAGGAATCGCAACGTCATGCTTTCGTCTAACAACTAGGTCAGAAGCATGGAATCATCTTGTTTTACGTCTTACAACTAGGTCAGTAGCAAGGAGTCATCTTGTTTTATGTCTAAAAGCTAGGTCAGAAGCAGGGAATCAACGATGTTATGCTTTCGTCTAACAACTAGGTGCGAAGCATAACTCATCTTGCTTCGATCTAATAGCGAGGTCGGAAGCAAGACATCTGACGTCATGCTTTCGTCTAACAGCGAGGTCGGAAGCAAAGAACACACAGCGTCACGCTTTACATCTAACAACAAGGAAAGAAGCAAGGAATCATCTTTCTATACGTCTAACAACTAGGTCAAAGCATAACTCATCTTGCTTTCGTCTAACAGCGAGGGTGGAAGCAAGGAACACCTGGCGTCATGCTTTACATCTAACAGCGAATTGATTATGACTCATCTTGCTTCGTCTAACGGTGGAAGCGAGGATCATCACGGCGGCGGCGATCATACTTCGTCTAACAAGCGACGTGAAGTATGACTCATCTTGCTTTCGTATCTAACGGCGGTCGAGGAAAGCAAAGGATCATCCACTGACGTCATGCTTCGTCTAGCTGCGCGAAATTGAAGCAAGGAATCACATCTGCTCCCCCTTTGGGAAGGTCCTTCCGGACAATACCAAACTTATCTCGAAGAGTGTTCCGACTTTACACGAGATAGAGCGAATCATCACATGACCTTTGTTCATCTGTACTAATGTAATGGAGCTTCAAGGCTCCTCTACGTACTCACCATGTCGCGGATGAAATGATGGCGGATCTCTATGTGCTTCGACTGTCGTGGAACACATGATTCTCGTCATTTTCATCACGGCAGTTATCATAGAATCATGGTTGCTCTCATCTCCAAATCAAATAGGCGCATCGACCCTTTTGACGCCATATAGCCCGTGGCTAGCGAGACATGCACATCGTGTACTGCCTTCCGTGTCTTGAGCAATCTTGGATGCTTCCTACTCTGAGATCATAGTGATCCCATCGCGAAACAATATCCAGGAAGTGCTTTTACTGCAGCGTAAATAGCAGCACTACCCTTGTCATCGGTGCCAGTGGTGAAGTCATGATCTCATCATGGTTGAGACCGCTAATCCATTAGTTGCCCTTAAGGTACCTCATCACATGTTCGCGGCCACTAAATGAACCGTCACGGGCTCCACGGCTGACTCAAGGTGTTCTTTACACCCAAAGCAGATGTCTGATACAGTGTTGACGGTATCGGCGATCAATAATCTGTCTATGCGAGTGGCATCTATCCGTCGGCCGAAGTATGGAGCTGGTAACCGGCTTTGCTTCCATGGGTGTATTCATGGACTTGCGGTCGAGCATGTCGAATCTCTTCAGGGATTTCGACTGAGTATGTACTTCTCCTAGTTAAGGAAGATTCTTTTTTGGTCTCTGCCATACCTCAAGACGTAGGAAGTAATGCATTAGGCCAGGTCTTTCATTTCAAATTACGGAATGAAGTCTCGTTTGTATTGGCGATGAGCTTTTCTTCTTCTTCAGTTTAAGAACAAGTCATCCACATCACGATAATAATATTCTTTGGTTCGTTAATCATGATCAGTAGAGATTTGAACACGCTTTACTCTTGGTAAAGCCCAAGCTCGTCGAAGCGTATCTGGCCATACCAAACTCAGGGCTTGACTCAATCCATATAAGGCTTTCTTCAATCGGCGGACATGAGACTTCCTGTCTTCAGCCTTAAATCCTTGAGGTTTCTTTATATACACTTCATAATACCATTCGGTTTGTCTTCACGTCCATCTAGTGCGGCTTCCATTTCATCTTAGCGGCCAGATCTACCTGTGGATTCACGATCGTAAGTGTATCTGGCCACAGGAGGCGAATGTCTCTTCATAGTCAGTATATCCTTCTAGGAAAAGCCACGGCGACAAATCTTGCTTTATATTTCTCAATGCTTCCATCGGTGGCATGTTTTATTTTGAGAGCCATCTATAGGATACCCCAACTTTATTCTTTGATCTGGGAACAATTTCCCTTAGCCGTTCTTCATTGTAAGATGCGGTATTCCTCTGTCATGGCATCTTCCATTCCTTTACGAATGGCCTCTTCAAAACATGTAGGTTCTTCATCAAGAAGATTGCACACATCATGGAGTATGGCGGAGAATGGCTTTGGTTTCTTCCTGTGTGGTTCATACGGAACACCACCTTCTCTCCATCTTGAATAAAGCTCTCTCTTGCCCAGCGGGCTTTCTTTTTTATGGGAGAAGGTCATCGAGGTTCTTGAACCTGTATCATGATCTTCCAAGAATTTCATCCTCGAGGAAATCTGACTTCACTTCTGAGTTCTTCAACTCTAGGAGCTTCTCTCAAGGATTCTGTCGTCCTGGGATTCACAGGCTCCTCTTCACATACCTCTTCAAGGTAGCATCTTCGATTTCTTAAGTGCAACTTCTTCATCAGGATATCACGTCCTGCTGATCTCAATAAGCGGTGACCGGGTATGCCTTGGATACCTCACGGTATCCCCACAAATATTCCCTTCTTCGGGGCTCTAGTTTGTTCCTTTTCTCTTCGGTATATGGTGAAACCTTTGGGCCGTAAATATTTTGGATATGGCTTACCTCGGCTTCTTCAGGTGAACATTTCATTACAGGGTCTTAGACCCAGGGGTGTATGGGATGATGCATTACTTTCAAGCAGCTGCCATAGGCATACGCCCATAAGCACATAGGAAGATTTGATCGTGAATCATGGTCTTTGCAGCTTCCATAATTGTTATGTTTTTTCCTTTTAGCTACACCGTTTTTTTGGTGATCTTGATCCCAACATGTTTGTAGAAGTTCACGAACTCTTTTTATGTATATTCTCCTCCATTATCGGGCACGAGTATCTTAATCTTTCTTTGGAAAAGATTCTCTATCAAAGAGCTTTGAATTCATGATCTTGTTGAATCTTCAAATATATCGGAGTCTTTGAATATTCATTAATGAATGATACATAGTATACATACCCATTAATGGGAGATGATGGCATTCATCTACACACATCACCCGGATGGATGAGTTCAATGCGCTATGCAGCAACGTCCTTCTTTGGAAAAGGGTTTTTGATATTTTTCTCTTAGCACATCCATAGTATATGCCTTCATGATCACCTATCAGTTCCGGTAAACTTGTGACAACTTTTCACATGTATGGTAGCACCTTGTAATTGATGTGAACTAATCTTCTAGAGTTCACATGATGTGATAGCATGGGTTATGGAAGCTACGAAATTTGACCACGCTGTCTTCTTTTCCACTTAGATGGTGCTTCATTTTATGATTCCTTTTTTTAGCCGTTTACTTGTACGCAGCCTTAAGCTATAAGCTTCATAAATGTGACCTGGGCAAAGGTCAACAAAACAAGCCAAAGAATAATATCCTTCTTGACAATATAAAGCAATAGCACGAACAATCATCATAGTAGCTCCTTTAGAGCTTATTACTTATAATTTAACAAAGATTAAGAGTAAGGAATACGTCTGAAAATAGAGGTCAACACTCTCATAGTGTTGTGACCAGCATTCTTCAATGGCAATCTGAAACTAACACCACGAGGTTTCTCCTAGAGGTGTTAGTCATATCAAACAAAATATTCTCACATGTTATCAAGTATAATAACATGTGAGAATACTTTACGACAATTGCTATCTCAACTAAAGTTATTAGCTTGTCATGTGTACCTTTGAATCTTGATTAATCAAACTTGGAACCTGGATTCTTGTCCTCAAGTGTGAGTGCTTGCTTTTCTTCGAGGTCTCATTCACTCAAGTGACAAGTACTTCCTTCAGCTATCTTTGGCACTAAGACAATATGCTAACTTGGCGGAAGGTTAGGTTAAGGAATAATCTCTATGATTATCTTTTAATCCTTCTAATCGCAAAGCTTCAACATACCTTAGATTAATATCATTTCATAACAAATAGATGCATATTAGAATAATCACACACAGGTTGCATCGTTCCTTTGAATGTTGGATCTTGAATCTTTACGGATCTCTATTGTAAGAGATCCCTTCTCCTATAAAATACTCTTTAGGGTTTAACCATTTAACCCGCTATGTGAGTACATACCTCGGATAGCATTTTGCAGGTAGTCAAACCATACATTGGTAATGGTAATCATTACCAAAACTTCAATGGTGATTGCAACCGGTCTTACGGCTGCAACTGCAAATGATACTACAAATGTAACTGGTACTGCAATTGCAAATGCAACTGCAACTTAGGGTTTTATGAAGAAAACCTAATTTTCAAACTTCAAATTTTGAAAATGTGATCCAGATGAATCTTTGGTGAGGCGAGGTATCTTTAGTGTACTTTCGAGAATTTTGAAAATCAAATTTTACCCTTCAAATCACGATCTAGGTTTTTATGGATTGTAACTACGGTTTTTACGGTACCCTCTGGTACTTTCTGGGTATACAGTACTTTCACGAGAACTACGGTTTTCACAGTGCTTTGTGAAATTAGGGTTTCACTTTCTAGGAAATCTAGCCACTTAAAAGGAATGGCTCTAAGTGCCAAATTGATCCTTGGGGGAGGCATGGCTTTCTGTGGTGGTAGATTGTTGAAAACACTTTCTTTTCCAAAACCCTAATTTTAGGCCGAACCATGATTGACATTTTTCCTCTTGAAGATTGTGCTTTCTTGGTTGGCTCACGATACCATGTTAATGTTTATCTTGATAATATAGTTCTTTGCATTTCATAAGATAAAACATAATAAGAACAAGATCGAGAAATACACATCTACAATAGACCTGACGGTTTATCACCGAAACCCTCGGGGAAGAAACCAGGCAAAACTTCCTTATCATAATAAATAAAGCATCAAATGTTGAAGATAACTGTAATCTGTGAGAAAATCCTCCTCCAAGATGCGCCACCCTTCTTCTCTCTCACCAACTTGAAATATCACCTTGCCTCATAAGAACATGAGCAAGTGAAATTAATGTTAGAAGTGAGTGGCTAGCCTCTTATTTATACTAATGCGAGCTGCGTGTTGAAGAGTCACCATCTTGTGAGGCAAATCTCTCATGGGTGGAGTAAATCCACCTTTAATTAAATCGGCCTTTTAATATAGCTTTTTGGGGCCGGCTTCTTATTCTTTACATTATAATTGTCAGATGACCAATCCACTTAAAAGGGATTTGGTCCTTATATAGTCTGGAATATAGTTAGTCCTCAATAAGATTACACCTATAATAATAAAAATAATAATAATGACATAGTTAATCCCTGATAAAGTTTAATCGATAAACAAAAGAAATAATAAAAGTGCTCTTAGTGATTACATTATTGTTATTCGATAGAGAACTTCAGCTGTCTTCATTGACTTGCAGTTTAACTTTGTAGGAAGCTTCTCAACACCTTTGATTGGATATTGATGGTCATCACCCAATTTCACCTTGTGAGGTGAATCTTTATGAATAAGTTTAGATAAGGAGTCTTCATATTCTGTCATGTGCTTGTAAGCATCATTTTCTATCAATCAAGTTTCACTTCCATGAGTAACAATACATGTGAGGGATGAGATAAGAACATGATCCTCATCACTTGATTCATCTTCTTTTGCAACCTTCTTGGGAGGCTCATTATCTTAGGTTATTATACAGTCTGGATGCCTCTTAATTTCTTTCTTATTCTTAATTTCCATAATGAGGAGGCAATCCCTAACAAAGTGTCCCCATTCCTGACAACAATAACATGGATCTTTGAGTTGTCTCTTTGAACCATCTTAAACTTATTAGGTAAATAATGCTCCTTCTTGTTCTTTCCTTTCACAGTGTGAGAAGCTGGGGCTTGATCTTCATCTGCCATATTTCTTCTCTTGCAACTGTCCTAGCTTCTTCCCGGTTACAATCTTCCACAAATCTTATTGACTTGGGAGGCTTCTTTCTTGAACAAATTCATTGGATGAATGCATCCACTTGACCTTGGGAAATGCATTCAAGTGATCATCATATGTCTCTTCTCCTTCTCTTGAGTCACCAATGGCTTCTATCACGCTCATGATTTAGTTCACTCTTGATAAGTAGGGTGAATGGTTTTGAGGATACGCATTTTGATTCTTCAAGCTGAGGATCTCGAGTCATTCTTGATTTATGTTGCTTCCCTCAAATATATGGTTAAGGTGTCCATCATTTGCTTTGGAGAAGATAATGATGATATATGATGGTCCTTAATTGAGTTTGCAATAATCCTCCTTTTTTCTCTCACCATGTCCTTCTTATATTTTTTCCTTAGCTTCATCTCCTTGAGGTTCTTGAACCTCTTCTATAATGAACTATCCAGTTCATGTTCTTCAAGGAGGAGGGTTACTCTGTACTTCTAGGCCCTTAAGTTATCAGCTCCATCTCGCTTCTCATCGATCTTTGTTCGAGTAATATCACACTTACCGATGTGGTTTGTCGGAGCAAATGTCTAGTGAAAACTGACTCCTTTAAAATTCTAGATGTGGCTTCTATTCAGGGCTGCTTTGATACCATGTTGAAATTTTAATTTTCTAGTTACAATTACTTAATCGATAGCAAGCGTAGTAGGATCACTAAAAGATGAACTAATCCGCAGTCTGATAGACCACAAATATTATCACGAGGAAACCCTCATTAGAGAAGAAGCCCAACAACCAAAATCCTCAATATAGATTTCTTCCTTTAATTACAGTAAGCTAGAGCTCTCAAGAAGGCAGAGACCAAAACACAGAACCGGTCTGAAGACTTGTGACTGGACACTTCTCTTGTGCTCCAAGATGCACAAGAGAGGTGTGTGAGTGTGTTTTCAAATGAGAGGAACCTATCCTCTATTTATACACAACAGTGTCTCATGAAGAAACATGACTCTTGACCTAACTAAGCCATAATAAGTATGTCTCATGAAGAGACATGACTCTTGACCTAACTAAGCCATAATAAGTAAAATACCAGTAATATAATAATTGTTGTTGAGCGGACTTGTACAATATAATTATAATAACCTTTTAAAGGTTTGACTAAAACAAATATACAAGAATATCTTCCGTAGTTACACCGAAAATATCAACAAGATCAAAAGTGATGAGGATGAGTGCAAGTCTTGTGACTTTTGTGTGGTGCAAGACCTCGAGGTATGTTTCTTGAAGCTTCCAACAATAAAAAATTATTTTATTGTGTGAGGTTATCCAAATTTTGCTATGTAGTTTTATGAAACTGCTTTGATGTCCATATTGCAATTATACATACCAAACTCCTATCACAAATGTGATTTGTATCAAACTCTACTTATTGTAATTTCAGTCTACTAGGATGACATCATCCAAACCATCTGTCCAATGTCACATTACATTCAATGTAAGAATTTAAATTGTTAATCCATTTTTGTTATGAACAAGTTACCAAGCAAAGGTCTAATTAAACAAAAGTAAATTCATCCATTTATAGAATATAAATTTTGGTAATGTTGAGGATTAGGGTGAAAATATGACAAGAAATGTTCACTTACTTTGTTATTTGAATATATAGAATCAACTATTGCTAGATAACATATACCATTTAAATTTAACTCAATAGCATGATGTGCACTAGAATGAAGTAAGACATCTAACTCATTTGTTTCGACAATTGGACATAAAACAATGGCCTTTTTAAAACTCTTGTTGAAGCAAAATATTGATGGACTTTTAGAATTCCAAACATAGTCCAATAGAGGCTAGTGGATTACAAGATGAGCCCTTAAGATAGAATGAGATAAAAAAATTAAAAATTGATAACAAGCACCCCATGTTTGAATACCAATGTTGTAGGGGCTAGTCGGTTCTGTCAACAAGACCCATCAGTCGAACAACCATGTCGATTGTAGAAGTTAGTGAAGGAAGTCCGTCGAACAAACAGTTAGAGTCGACCGACCAGATAGTTAAGAAGTGTAACCGATCGATAATCGTGTAAAATGCATTTATGGTTCTCCCACCTCTTGTGTATGTTTAGTCATGTATTTATGTGTACTTTTATGTGATGCTATGATATATGTTGCTCTATGTAAGGATCTATGATGCAGGAGCATCGCCAACGTATCAAGCGAGCCAGCACACCAAGCGGAAGACAGCTGGACAGCGCCTACAAATTTTGAAATGCTTTGGAAGTTGTTGTGCCGCTCTTTAATGAAGTCATTCATAAAGAAGCGCACTTGTATTGTAATGGACCTTGAGCGGATAAGCTCTCGTCCTTAGGTAGATGAGGCATTTAATAGATTTAATGCTGTTAGATAGGAATTTAATTGTAGATTTGATACTTGTAGAATTCGAGAGGGAAACGGGATATAGACACCCTCCTTTGTATCATTGTATTATTATCAAACAAGAGCAAGAGGAAAAGAGCAGGCAGAGAACTTGTGAAGAACACCCATGTACAGATTGAATTAATAGAAGAAAGATTTCGATTCAATTTCATGGTTTGTGTGGTTTCTCTGTGTTGATATTATGCTCATGGATGTTTACTTTCTGTCATACATTTGCTTTGATATGCTGTGTATGTGATTTCATAGTTGATTTGAAATCTGTGAGAGAGAGGAGAATGAGTTTCAATTGTTTCTCTGTTTGAGCCAGGAGATTCCTTCATAGAGTGCAGTCAAATTCATCCGCATAGAGTGCGTTGATGAGGCTAAACAATTAAACCCTTATTCTCATTCACCCAGAAGCGGGTGCAAATTTATAGAGTTGTGCAGGAGAAGTGTAGGCCGAACTTGAAGTCTCAGTAGTGAAATCTGAGCAGAAGGAAGGCATAGACTACTGTTGCCGGAAGTGCACAGAGTCTGGAAGACTCAACACTTTGAGAGTTGTTGAAGGTCGAGCGCGAGCAGGTGTGCGCAAAGTCTCTAAGGGAGTCAGAGTTGACAAGCTTAGGAGGGATAGTTCCTTCGTGATTCCTGGGAGAAGGACCCAGGAGAAGGTTCGAGCCGGAAGAAGCGGTGAAGCGGAAGAAAATCCTCAAGGAGGAGAATCAACGACCAGGGTTCGCAGGATAGGTTCGCGAATTCCCGTTGACCGCCAGATCTGGGAGAAGTGGCGAGGGATTTAACCCTTAGGCGCAGGAAGAACCCAGAGCCATCGGGATTTGGCATATCGGGTTTC
>SNQJ01S0248309.1:0-10250 GCA_010110895.2 Picea sitchensis
GTTTGGATGATTGGGATAAAATTTGTTAATGGAGTTTAATTTGAGTTTAGTTTGGTTGGTTGGGATGAAATTTGTTAACTAATTTTAATTTGAGTTTAGTTTGGTTGGTTGGGAGGAATGATTGTCATCCTCTAAAATTTGTTAATTGAATTTAGTTTAGGCTACTGAGAAGAATGATTTTTATATTTTCCATCTAGATTTAATTTAGAGAAATGATATGTTGAGCTCTTAACAAGTATATTATTATAATGACTACAAACCCTGTAAATAGTATATTATTATAATGGCTTCAAACATTACATTATATATCTTTCAAAATTTCACAAACATATTGAGTAGGTAGTGATTCACATCCCTGTTTAACTATATTAGTATAAAAATAGGCAATATAATCGTCTTGTTGGCACTTTGTTTCTTGAATAATCTACTCTGTAAGACCGCATATTGAGAGGCAGTTGGACGGTAAGGGAGCCACCACTGTTTTGCCTCCCTTAGAGAGTGCATCTAAGAGAAAACAAACATGCAAAGTTATTTTTATCACGAACCAGTGATTTTTTCTCTCTTTACATATTTGATCCCCCCGAAATACTCCCCTAAGTCTAGGGTAAGACAATTTTTTGTTGTCTAACTTGAACCATACTTATATGCAACTGGTTCCGGCTTCAGTGAATTGGTTTGCCCAAAGCCATGATCGGTTCGGTAAATTGATTTTCGTTCATCGAGATACAAATAGTGCATCATATATATAGGAAAGAGGTTTCTTTTGTCGCGAACTCATACCCGAGGGATTTGTCTTGACTAGAAAATCACTATTTATGCAGACAACGTCAGTGCAATAACTGTTAACTATTTAGTCAGGAATCTAAAAGTAAAAAACAGAAGAAACATTTCATAAACAGATCAAACACATAACACAAAGATTACATGGTTTGCCCAACTTTAGGCTACGTCCACCAAGAAGGGTATCGATTTATCTTATTGTTCAGAATATGGAGAGTTACAAGGCTCAATCTCCTCATCTCGCATAGCCTCTACTGGCATACAAAAAATTATAGCAATTTACACAAGTAACTAATTATTGAATGTGCTCATATCCATATTCTAAATTAGTCTAATTAGTTACAACCAACGCTCGATAATAGGATCTAAAATCCAATTGTGGAGGAATTCGTTGTCACCAAATTCCAACAATCTCCACCTTGACAACAAATAACCTGATACATTTCTCCTTCTTTTGTTCATCACCTTTTCTGTAAGCCAAGAGAATCTAAGCACTATCGTAGCTTCTCTAAAAGTACTGGTTTTGTGAACATGTCTGCACAGTTCTCTTTTGTATGAAATTTTTCAAGAGAAACTCCACCTTTATCAATGACGTGTCTTACAAAATGGTACTTAATAGGAGTATGTTTAGATTTACTGTGGTAGGATGGATTCTTGGACAAGTGAATAGCACTTTGACTATCAAAAAGTAGCTTCACTTTGTCCTACATCCTTCCAAACTCACCAAACAAACCTTTTAACCAAACTGCGTCTTTGCAAGCATGTGAAACAACTATGTATTATGCTTCTGTAGTGGATAAGGAAACTATGCTCTATAGCTTTGACATCCAACTAATAGCTCCACCTACAAGAGTAAAGACATATCCTGAAGTTGAACTCATTTTGTCTAGATCACCTGCAAAATTAGAATCAACATATCGACAGACTAACTCACAACCATTGTTATAGGTGATACAGTAATCACTTGTGCCCCTAAGATACCGAAGCACCCATTTCACTGTTTCCTAGTGCTCTTTACCTGTATTTTCCATATATCTGCTGACAACCCCAATTGCATGTGAAATGTCTGGTCTTGTACTAACCATTGCATACATTAAACTTACTACTGCATTAGCATACAATATTCAAGACATATATCCCTTTTCTTCTTTTGTACTAGGACATAAACTTGAAGAAAGATTAAAATGGGAAGCGAAAGGTACACAAACTGGTTTCACACTGTTAATACCAAACCTCAAAAGTATTTTCTTGACATACTTCTCTTGTGACAACCAAATCTTACCATTCCTCCTGTCTCTAAATATCTCCATGCCCAAAATCTTCTTTGCTGCTCCTAGATCTTTCATATCAAACATCCTAGCCATTTGAGCCTTTAACCTGTTGATCTCAGTTATGTTTTTTCTTGCTAAAATCATATCGTCAACATACAATACTAAGATAATGAATATGCCATTATTCAATTTCTTAAAGTAAACACATTGATCATACTCAGTCATTGCATAATTATGGATCATCATGAAAGAGTCAAATTTCTTGTACCATTGTTTGGGCAACTGCCTCAAACCATACAATGATTTCTTGAGCCTTCAAACAAATTTATTGTTGCCATTCTGAACAAACCCTTAAGGTTGTTCCATGTAAATCTCCTCATCCAAATCTCCATGTAAGAAAGTAGTCTTAACATCTAGCTGCTCCAACTCCAAATCAAGTAATGCAACCAATGCTAACATACTTCGAATTGAAACAGTTTTAACAAATAGTGAAAAAATCTCATGAAAGTCAATACCTTCTTTATGAGAATATCCTTTTGCAACCAACCTTGCTTTGTACCTTTCTACCTTATCATCAACACCCTTCTTCATCTTGTAGACCCACTTGCAACCTATATTTTTCCTGTTTCTTGGAAGTTATACCAGGCCCCATGTAGCATTCTTCGCTAAAGCATTCATTTCATCCTTCATTGCTTCTTTCCATTTATCATCCTTAGAACCCTTCACAATTTCTTGATAGCATGAAGTTTCATCATCATTAGTACTTAAAGAAACTGATGAAACAAAATCAACATACCTTCTTGGAAGATTTATGACCCATGTAGACCTCCTTAGGGAAGTTTGTGGCTCATCCACAATCTGTTGATTGTCATCATCATCCATGTTTTCCTCTACAAGAACCTCTTCATGAACATCTTCAGAAACTTGTTCATGTTCACTTTCATTTGTAGTTGAACGAGTTTCAAACTGAATCTGTTGATATTTTGGTACTTCTACTTGTTTCATTTGAACATCTACATCTCGTTTGATAAGAGATGATTCATCAAATATTACATCTCTGTTAATGGTGATCTTGTGGGCAGTAGGATCCCACAACCTATACCCCTTAATACCATTACCATATCCAACAAAGATAATCCTCTTCGATTTTGGATCTAATTTAGAACACCGATGTTTTAGAATTAGAACATAGGCTTCACAACCAAAAACTTTAAGATTAGAATAATTACAAGGGTGACCTATCCATACCTCTTCATGAATCTTGCACTCTATTGTTGTTGATGGTGATCGATTCAACATATAACAAGTTGTAGTTACTGCTTCTACCCACAGTTCCTACTGCAAGTTGGCATTACTAATCATACTCCTTGCTCTCTCTAGAAGAGTCTTGTTCATGTGTTCAACAACTCCATTTTGCTGAGGAGTATAGGAAGTGGTTTTATACCTATCAATCCCAAACTCCTTGCAATAGTTCTCAAATTCCATTGACATAAATTCACCACCATTATCAGTTTTTAAACATTTAATGGACCTACCAGTGCTCTTTTCCACTAAATCTCTAAACTGCTTGAAAACAATAAACACATCAACCTTTCTTTTTAACATATAGATCCACACCTTCCTAGATAAATCATCTATAAAAGTAACAAGATATGATGATACTCCATACGAAATAGTAGGGGATGGCCCCCAAACATCAGAATGGATATAATCAAGGATTCCTTCACTGGTGTGTCTTCCGGTTTTAAATATCTTCCTATACTGTTTTCCATAAATACAGTTCTTGCAAAAATCTATCTTTAAAGACTTTAGACTAGGAAGTAACTTGCGATCAGATAATTCCTTCAATCCTCTTTCGCTCATATGGCCCAACCGTTGATGCCACAGTCGAAAAAAATCACTGTCATTCTCGGATACAATTGTCGCATGATTTGACTCGTTTCTTCCTTCTAACAGAACATGTTTCCAACCTTCTTCACTTTCATAACCAGTACGATTCCTTTGTAGACTTTCATAACTCCACCTTGAAAATTACTTTTATATCCTCCAGTATCTAAGAGTCCCAAAGAGATTAGGTTCTTCCTTAGCTCAGGTACATGTCTCACATAAGTTAGTATCTTAACAAATCCATCAAACATCTTAATTCGAATGCTACCAATTCCCACAACTTTACATGATATATCATTCCCCAGGTAAAAAATTCCATCATCTATAGACTGGTAAGTAACTAACTAGTGTCTATGAAGACACATGTGATTTGAAGCACCAGAATCTAATAACCATTGTTGATCATAATGTGAAACAATACCAATTGTTAAAACTTCATCAACCATACTTGAACTTGTTGTTGAACCTGATTCAGTTACGTTTGCTTCCTCGTCTCTTTTGGAGGGTCTTCTTTGGAGGCTTGTTGTCGCTTCCAACAATCCTTCTTCAGGTGTCCAAATTTGCAACAAAGCCATCACTTAATATATATATATTTTTTTTTTCCTTCAAATTTGACCGAGAGAAACCCCTCTAAATATGTCCTCTTTCTTTAGGTCTTCCTCTGACCACCATCGCCTCAAAAGTGGAGGTTTCTAAATTGGATTTCTTCCTTGTTTCCTCAAACAGTAAAGCTCCAACAATAACATCAAACTCAATACTTTATGTTGAACTGAAACTAATAAAGGTAACAAAGTGATCCCATGACTTGGGCAAAGAGCACAATAATGTAATCACCTTCTCTTCAGATTCAAATTTCACTCCCATGTTAGTCAACTGGACTAAAAGAGTATTAAAAGTATTTAAATGATAAGTTATTTTCATACCTTCCTTCATGTGAAAACTGTATAATTTTCTTTTTAGGAAGATCGAGTTTGTCAAGGATTTCGTCATATACAAGCTTTCCAACTTCGTCCACACACTGACTATTGTCTTCTCCATAACAATGTTGAACAAAACATCATCGGTCAAACAAATACATATGACACTCAGTTCTCTCGCATCGATCTCTTCCCATTCTTCATTTGAAATGGTCGCGGGTTTCTTTGATTTTCCCAAAAGCGCCTTCACCACGCCTTGTTGCACAAGCATATCGTGCATCTTCACCATCAATATCTCAAAATTGTTTTTTCCATTGAACTTCTTGATTTCAAGCTTAACACTCTGAGTTTTTGCCATTTCAATAGATCGATGTGCTTTCATAACACAAGTTCTCATCGGTCTTCGCGGATTTATACAGGAGTGGACCACGTCGTCTCGCCTTCTAATAAAAAAATAGACTTCCCCCTCTACAACAAAAAAAATAACAGACCATGACCTTGTCGCCCCTATGAGAAGAAATGGATTGTGTCGATCTTACCTACACCACGTAGCTCTTTCCCTTCCTTGTCATGCCCTCCTAATGTTGTCTACATCATCAGCTTCATGTTCGTCTATATCATCAGCTTCTAAATAATGTGCTTCTTTTTTTGTTGGCAGTTCCATAACAAAAACTGGACTAACTGACAAAGCTGCAGAATTATGCTAGAGAGAAACTGGTAATTGATCACAATGAGAGATTTTATGATATTCGACTTCATAAGCATGATCCAAGCTTCCTGCAATGTCGGAACTTTCAGACGATTCCCTTCTTGGATTAAAGGAGTTAAATGTAGATGTCTCCTTATTGTTGTTATCGTCTCTATGGATTGTAGACACCTGTGAAGCAACACTTGGTAATTGGGATATTACCAGAGGCATTTGATTGGGCCAAACCACATTCTAGCAATTATCGACGCTCTCATCCTGAGGTTAGAGCGACGAGGTTTTTTTTGAAAACTCAAATTTCATAAGGACACTACTAAAACGACGCTCCCATCATACAAAAGCCCCAACTCTAATGCAAAAATCAATGCTCCCATGGGCATGGGAAAAACAACGCTCTAGCAATCGACGCAAAAGCTAAAACTCTCCCTCTAGCAAATCGACGACACATCCAGCAAGGCTACCAAGCGCGTTCGTACGTGAAAGTGAACCAGTGGTCTGTCCACGCTCGATGCTCATGCATCAACGCATTTCTCCACATCCAAATCGCTCTCCCCGGGCTCTGATCCCATTTGTTAACTATTTAGTCACCAATCTAAAACTAAAATGCAGAAGAAACATTTCAGAAACAGATCAAACACATAACACAAAGATTACGTGGTTCGCCCAACTTTGTGTTACGTCCACCAAAAAGGTATCGGTTTATCTTATTGTTCATAATATGGAGAGTTACAGGAGGCTCAGTCTCCTCATCTCACACAACCTCTACAAATATACAGAAAATTATAACAGATTACATAAGTAACTAATTATTGAATGTGCTCATATCAATATTGTAAGTTAATCTAATTAGTTACAACCTGTTATCACTCCAAGAAACCCTTTGTGGTTGTAGACCAAAGGTGATTGGTAACTCCAAGTAAAAATGTTTTTGTGTTTTGTGTGGATGGATCAATAGGATAACTCAATTCAAACATGGTATTCAAACAATCAAGATGATAAACAAATGAACTAGTGCTCTCATGGATTGATAATCAGTAGATAAATTTAAGTGGGTGAAGAACAAATTGCTCATAAACCAGTACACAATGTAGGGTCTAATAAGCAATGAAGAAAATATTTTTCAAGCTATGAGCCAAACAATGAGATAACAATCATTCAAGGCTAGACAACTCAGATAAAAGTACAAAAAGAAGGTGGAAAATTGACATCAAAAGAGAAAGAAACCTGTGATTTAATATTAGCGTCAATAAGCCTGATTACAATATAGTATTTTTGTATCCAAAAATCTCCCCTTGTTATCGCTTCTTTCAATAGCTTTATAGCTCTTACGGAGTGGTTTCCAGATCCTCAAAACATGGATCTGTTAATCTAAACATAGTAACTGAAACTGTAATTGCAAGAAAATAGGAATAATCCCCAAAAAGAAGGACAATCTATGTGCTGGTCCTGATTTTGTGTTAACAGTTGATGGAATGAAGACAAACCTTCCAAGGCTTCCTTAACTTGATCTTATGCAGATAGAAATCGAATTTAGTGATGTGGCACTTGATTCCTAATATCTTACCTTGTATTGCTACAAACGACTTCAACGCTTCCTTGATGAACCTCCTTTACCTATGACTGGTCTCTTCACCTCTTCCTGCTCGGTCTTAGCTTGTATTTCTTCTTCTATATGAAAACAATGAGCAAACTTGGAACTTTTAGGGACCCTTGCGCTGTCTCCACTGCTAATATGCCTTCTGGACTTGATAGTGAACTAAATGAATTAGTAGTAGGCTGCTGAGCTAAGGTTGATTGTAAGCTTTGCATGGATTGCCCAGATGCTGGAATAACTTTTGTAGGGGTTACATCAGTTGGTGACTTGTAATCTTCGCCACTTGGAAGGTCAATAGTTGGTTCTGCCTTAGTAGTTGGTGTGTTGAATCTCAAACCTAGTAGTGGAGGAAGCAACATAGCAGGCTGAGTTTTGCAAGTCTATGACCCTTTGAAGACCTACGAGCGAGCTGTTCTAGATTATCTTCCACTTCATCTTCTTCCAAATTGACATCAACAAAAGGTGCAGGAGTTTTATTCTTTTCCGGCACAACAACTAATCCTGAAGCAATCACATTATGTTTTCCAAGGATACGCTGGAGGTCATCATTCAATGTTAGACCTTGACAAAGAAACTCTTCATCCGAAGTTGTATTTACGAGTTGCACAACTCTCTGCTTGTAAGAACAACATTGTTCAAAAAGATCCACAATAACTTCCTGCTTGATTCCCTCTTTAGACCAAAAATCCAGAGCATCTAGCATCTCCAATAGAACATCCATAAGACCATGAGCATTCTGAATCTCTGTCAAACTCAAACCCAGAAGCTCAGAAGCAATGGATGATCGAGCTGCTTTACCACCATATTCTAGAGAATCGTATGACTTGGAATATGGTACAATTGGATGTCTCTGTGGAGGAGTGTGAATTGGAGCAGAATTTTATGCACGCTGAGGAAATCTTCTACCTGATCTACCAAACGCTTCTTGCCAATCATGTCTGAGACATAAAACCCCTTCGTCTCATTTACAAGAGTGCCACAGTCGATTGATGTATGCTTCATTGGAAAGGAAAAGGTGAAGCCAATTTCCCTTTGTTGACCAGGAGGTAAATGGAAATTCTTGCCCTCAGTTGCAACAAATCTTATTAGCTCAGAAGCAATGTAGTCAAACAACTCCTTAGTTGTGCTAACCATCAGTTTTGGAGGAATGGGAACTTCCTTGAACTCTTGGTCAACAACCCGCCTTTCTTTGTCACCCAATTAGACACGCAAGACTCAGAAATTGGTTCCACCGAGATCCAGTGCATATTCCACTTTAAATGAAATTGGAGCTTCAGTTGCGCGCCTATGTGAAAGAATTTCGGACGTTTTCTCTGCTTAATCAATACACGGACTCGGTGCATGATTTAACAAATAATTAACCACATTCCCAAATAAATGTGACCTTACAAAATTCATGATTATTCTCCAGAAGATCCGCCTATAATTTTGAGTTTGTTATGAAGTGATCTATCATGAGATTCTGAACCATACCCGAATTAATAATGTGTGTCAGTTAAGGCACTTAGTTGAGGTTCACGCTCCATTTACCAACCAATTGCAATGATGAATTAGGCTCGCTTGATGTTGGAGCATGCGAAAGCACGAGATTTGAATTTTGAACAAGAAAAGCTTTCGATGGTTAAGGGCCTTCCTTTACAGCTGCATTATACTCTTTTCTTGCAAGCATCACACAACCTAGTTGATGGAGAGCCAATGTTTTTTGTCTGCTAATGGCCCGTGGGAAGTGCTCCTCGGCTGTTGAAAACTGTTGCTTTCACCAGCGCACAACCCGTGAGAAATTCCCCTTAGCTGTTGAAAATAACCACTTTCACTAGCTAACCATCATCTTTAAAACATGCATTAGCTGTTGAAAGCATTCTATGAAAAATTTAAAGGGAAGACCTTTATGGGTCATCTTATTTCTAAGACAAGAATCAAAACCTAAGTCTTGCTTCTAGAAAAACTCAGAACTAAATTCGAGAAAACTACTAATAGCCATGCTATCAACCACAAAATGCAACCATGGTGACCGATTCATTTTGGGTGCTAACACAACCAACACTCAATAATAGGACCTAAAATCCAATTGTGGAAAAATTAGTTGTCATCAAATTCCAACAATTACCAGACTTTATCTTATAAAATTATTTTGAAGAGTCACTCAAGCTCATAATATTTTCATACCAACATCATTTTGAAAAGTCTGAGTCACTCAAGCTCATAATATTTTCATACCAACATCATGGAGAAAATAATAAATCATAAAGATCCAACCAAACTTGTATTCTTTATGATAAATCATTGAGATCCAACCGACATGTATTGTTTATCTGCTGGAACACCATTCTAGTGGAACGTATATTTCAAATATTATAACATTTTCATGGATTTGGTACTGCTACTAATGGCTGGAAAACTAATCGAATAAATCGTGAAATCTAGTGTTGGATAGTAAAAACATTTAATCAATTTTTCTGCGGTGTAGCGACATTATTAACAGAACTCAAGGTTGTCAATATCGTCCTTTTCTGGGAAAGTTATAATGGTTAGGATTGGGAACGACAGCGGCTACAGAAGAATTGTTTGATGAAAGTTGTGCTCTTCTGCAGTTCATGTTTAGTAATCGCATGACACCATTTATTCGTAATAATCATGTTTATTGGTAATCTGTGAGTTTCACACTTTTGGTTAAGTTCAAGTCTGATGGGACTTGATCCATCCCATGTTCTCGTCGGTTTCGTGGAACTTTACCTCAGCTAACACGGGTTTCATTCACAGTGTTAGGGTTTCAAATGGGCAATATCAAAATAATATAGAAGAGTCATTCACATCAACCAATAAAAAAACTGTTTCGATCTGTTGGTTTACAAAAACATGACGTCACATTTCAATAATTTAGGACACTTACGACATGCCGTACGTGGTGCTTCGTTTTAACTTTTGTCCATATTAACAGAAGCATCCATCGACAGCTTACGGAGGAAATATCTTTGAGTGCACGAGATGTCAGTACATTCTGCTGTTAGACTCTATTATTATTATTATGCATAGTACCTACTGATATTGCGTAAGGTATGTCCAAAGTTGTTTTCACGATGTCTTTGTCTGAGATT
>SNQJ01S0248310.1:1337-12853 GCA_010110895.2 Picea sitchensis
ATTTCAAGCAGGGGAGACTATAATTTCCCCCACCTCTTAGAGAGGTGATGAGGAGACTCAGTGGCCTGGGCACCCCCACTAGGTCATAGTCTCACACTGAAGGGGGGGAAGTCAAGAAGTTAAAAGTTATATTTTTAAGTTGAATTAAGAAAGGAAAAGGATAATGGAGTAAAAGATAACTCAACAGAAGAATAGAAGATTAACCTTGAGAGTTAACCTAACTC
The DNA here is from genome assembly GCA_010110895.2 of Picea sitchensis. NCBI lineage: Eukaryota > Viridiplantae > Streptophyta > Pinopsida > Pinales > Pinaceae > Picea > Picea sitchensis. The sequence goes on from SNQJ01S0248310.1 coordinate 1,562, forward strand.
AACAAAGAATTAGAAGGAAAAGTATAAGTGATGTAGGCATGCTCACAAGCACGTCCGCTCATAGGATCTTACCTTTTCCACGGCCCGAAGAACTCTAATGTCCTTCTATTTTCCCTATCAGGAAGTCTGCACCCACAAAACTCTTTCACGTGATCCCCTCTCTTCACTTATCGGGGGATCCAACTTCGCGACTTTGCGAGGTTAGTGATCGAGCGTACGACTCTTGGATCCCTGAACCTCGATTCAAGTCAACACTGACCTCTTCCTTTACCCTATCGGAACTTTTCTTATCGCGATTTCGATACTCGCGGTGTCGAGCAACTCAATTCTCTGACTCCTGAGTCCCAATACGCAGAAACTTCGATGCTCTTGCGAGTTGACTTTTTCAATAGTCCCTTTACTCCATCGGCATTTTGGAGTTTGCAAGATCGCGAATCCTAAAGCATATGTTTCGAGACTTCTCCTTCCCTGAATTTCTGAAAGGATGTGCCACCTGTCCACCTACTGATGCCTGTGACCCCACATTGTTCCTTTCGCCTGTCGGGATATCATGTTTCGCGATTCCAAATTGCAAGAGTATCCTGTGCTCGGGACCTCCGAATCGTCGAACCCCGACTTCGTCAGGTCTTTCAACACGCATCCCAAATGATGGATGGTTCAGATTGAACCTTGGACTTCACCAAGCACAAATTCAAACCATTCATCTATATGAGCCTCGATGACCAAATCCCTGGTTGAGTGATCACATGACATGTGTCCTTATTGAGATCCACGGCTATGATCCCCTCGCTGTTTCGGAACTCAAAAGGTCTCGACCTCTTGACTTCTGAACCCTCGATATACTAATGAATCCTGATCCCTGCCACCTGTCCCAACAGATGGATGGCTCTGAGCTTGTCGGGATTTCCATGATGGATTTTCCCGATCTCTGGTCCACGGGATTCCCGATTTCCCGAACCCCGACACCTCAATATCCTGAGGCTTCTCGGGGTTTCCACTCTGCTCACGAGGATTTTAAACCCTGCGTAACTCCTGTCAAACAGACGGTTGACAGGAAACTGGTTGATGATCCAATGACTCACGATCCCTTGAGCTTGAACTCCAGATGCAGTTGTAACCTCCCCACTTCTTTACCAGATCAGACGACTAGCAGGATTTCGCGAATCCTCTCCACAAGATCCTGACCGTCTGTCTTTTCCCTCCTTGATACTTTTACGAAGTGAACCAAGGACTCCTTCATGGACTTAATCACTTGTGACACAGACTCCGACGCTTTGAGTCACTCGATATGTGCCAACTCCTTATGCTACCCTCAATAGCTTCAAAGGATTTATCCCTCCTGAGCTTTCTCACGACTCTGAATCTTAGAGAATATTCTTGCACGCACTCCTTACGACAACTCTTAGACACTTCCAAGTGTTGAATACCTCTGACTTTGCACACTCCTGCAGTAGCATTCTCTCACACCTTGCTCAGGTTCGCAACCCTGAGACTTTACTTGCACACTCCTTGCATGGCTCTTCTACCCAACTGCAGTTCTGCAGAGATGAGAACAAATGCTACCTATCTGAACCCTCTGTCAACGCACTCCTTGCGGACACTTCGACTGCACTCCTTGCAGGAATTCTTGCTCAGATAGAGAAACAATTGAAACTCATCCCCTCTTCCTTTCAGACTTCACTTGGAACATGAAATCGTATACACAACATATCAAAGCAAGTGCATAACAAGAAACAAACATTCATGAGCATAACATCAATACACAGAGAGCAACACAAAACCATGAATTTGAATCAAATCTTTCTATTAATCCAAATATCTGTACATGGGTGTTCTTACATAGCTCTCTGCATGCTCTTGCTCTTTCTTCTCTAGAATTCTTCCAATCTAATGATACAATACACAATGAGGGTTTCTATATCCCGTTTCCCTCTTGCACTCTCAAAATAGTCTAATCTAGAATTAAAATTCTATCTACCTGCATTAACTATCTTAAATGCCTCCTACCTACTAAGGACAAGAGTGATCTTCTCAAGGTCCGATTACATCACACAAGTGTGCTTCATTAAATTGTTACATTTATGTTCACGCAACAATCCCAAGGTAAATTTCAAAATTTGTGATGGCGCTTGTCCAACTGTCTCTTACCTTCCGTGCTGGTTCGTTTGACATGGGAGATGCTCCTGCATCATACTCCCTCACTTGAAAACTTTCATGGGCTCCTGTCCATGAGATCCTGCACGGTATGTCCATGCTTCTGTATCTTTGCTTCAGTCTCCCAACTGGCATCTTCAACTGGATGGTTCTTCCACTTGACCAGATACTCAAAGTATTCTTTCCTCTTGGTCTTCTTGCCCATTCTTTTATCCAGTATGCACTCCATCTGCAGCTTCTCTGAAACTGGCATCTTCTTTGTCAACTGGATCACTGGTTGCTTATCTCCAATCTCTACTTCCCCAGCTCTGTATGGGTATAAATCTAAGACATTGAATATTGGAGAAATTCCGATCCCATCAGGTAATTCAATCTCATAAGCATTTTCTCCAATTTTCTTCAAGACCCTACATGGTCCTATTTTCTTCATCTTCAGCTTATTATATGTTCCCCTCGGGAATCTTTCTTTTCTCAAGTGTGCCAGAACCAAGTCACCAACCTCAAACTGAAGTTGTCTCTTGTGCTGATTGTCTCTGCGTTTATATTCCTGGCTTGAATTCTGCAATCGCTCCTTCACCTGGCTGTGAAGTTATTTCATCGCCTCTGCGAATTCTTCTGCACTAGCGCTCCTAATTGCAGTTTGTTCTGGATCCCTCAGTTCAGAAATTACCCTTGGCTTCATGCCATAAACAATCTAAAATGGACTCTGCCCTATACTCCTATTCACCGAGTCATTATAAGCGAACTCTACCTGCAGAAATACATTGTCCCAGTGGCTGTGGTGGTCCGTCACTAGGCCCCTCAGCAAGTCTCCTAGACTTCTGTTCACTACTTATGTCTGTCCATCCATCTGAGGATGATAATCTGAACTAAATAATAAGTTAGTTCCCAGCTTCTTCAATAAGGTCCTCCAGAAGTGCGCTATGAACTTCGTATCTCTATCTGAAACTATACTCCTTGGTAAGGTGTGAAGTCGAATGACTTATTTGAAAAACAGGTTCACGATGTGAGTCATGTCACTGGTTTTCTAACATGGGATAAAGTGTGCCATCTTGGAAAATCTATCCACCACCACAAAGATCGAATCAAATTCTCTTTGCATCCTTGGCAACCCCAATATGAAATCCATGCTAATTTCATCCCACGACTTCTCAGGTATGTGTAATGGTTGATAAAAACCTGCATTCTACTTCCTTCCCTTCGAATGCTGGCAAATTCTACATCTGTCTACAAATCTCTTGACCTCTTCTTGCATTCCTGGCCAAAAATATGACTCGTTCAATTTTGCGAACGTCTTGTCGTGACCAAAGTGCCCTGCCAATCCTCCGCTACGTTTCTCCTTTAACAGATTCTCCCTCATGGAGCATTTCGGAATACACAGTTGATTTCCCCTGAACAACAATCCTTCCTTGATCATGTGCTCTATCCACGGGCTTCTGTCTCTAAGAACTGGATTCTCAACCACTTCATATGCTTCCTTAAAATCTGGATCATCAGCGTACATGTCCCTGAGATCATCAAAACCTAAAGTTTTGACTCTGAACTCCTGCAATGGAAAACACTTCCTACTCAAAGCATCAACAACTTTGTTAGCAGTACCAGAAATGTGTTTAGTTACAAAAGTGAAATTCTGCATATATTCTACCCATTTGACGTGTCTCTGATTCAACTTCTCCTGTTGAGTCACAAACTGCAGTGCATGGTTGTCACTGTATAGAATAAATTCTTTTGGAATCAAATAATGCCTCCACTTCTTCAATGCATGTATGATGGCATAAAACTCCTTATCATATGTTGAATACTTCACCTTTTCTTCATTCAGCTTCTTGCTGAAGTATGCTATCGTCTTGTCTTCCTGACTTAAGACCACTCTAATTGCAAATCTGCTTGCATTGCATTTCACTTGAAACGTCTTCTGTAAATCTGGCAACACCAAAACTGGTTGTTCCATAATCTTCCTCTTCAACAGAGTAAAAATTTTCTCAGCCTCTTCAGTCCAGTGAAAATATTTGTGTCTTTTCTTCACTGTGTCCATCATTGTTGTGCTAATTCCACTAAAATTCCTGATGAACTTTAGGTAGAAACTAGCTAACCCGTGAAAAATTCTCACCTCGAATACATTCCTCGATGATGGCCAATCCTTGATTACTTCCACCTTATCTGGATCCATCCTAAACTCATTTTCCAAAATAACAAATCCCAAGTAAATGAGTTCTGTCTTCATGAATGAGGATTTCTTCATGTTTATCAATAGCTTCTCCTGCTGTAATTTCTGCATCGCTATAGCCAAATGCTTCAGATGCTCCACTGTTGTTTTACTGAAAACCAATATGTCATCCAAATACACAATGACAAATTTCCCAATGAACTCCTTCAGGACTTCGTTCATCAACCTCATGAAGGTACTTGGCCCATTTGTTAATCCAAATGGCATAACAAGCCATTCATACAACCCCTCATTGGTTTTGAAGGCTGTTTTCCATTCATCACCTTCTCTCATACGAATCTGATGATATCCACTCTTCAGGTCAATCTTCGAAAAAAAAATTGCTCCACTTAAAAAATCCATCAGATCATCCATCCTCGGCAATGGAAATCTGTACTTGATGGTTATCTTGTTAATCGCCCTTGAATCAGTACACATCCTCTAGCCTCCATCTTTCTTCGGACTGAGTACTGTTGGAACAACACATGGACTCAAGCTTTCCCTGACTAAACCTTTGTCCAACAAATCCTGGACTTGCCTCTTGACTTCTTCATTCTCCTGTAGCGTCAATCTGTACGGGGCTTTGTTTATCAAACTGGCTCCTGGTATGAGATCAATATGATGACTCACACTTCTGATTGGTGGCAACGAATGAGGTAATTCGTCCACTACAATGTTAGCGAACTCTTCCAGTAGTTTTTGAACCTCCTCTGGTAAATCATCTACCCTCGTGCTCGTTAGAACGATCTTCGGCTTCATGACCACAATGAATTGTGGATCCTCCTTCTTCTTAACCTCTGTAAGAAGTTCCTTCCCACTCATGAGAAGTACTGTGTTGCTTACTTCCAGCTTCACCTCTTTATCTTTTATTGGAAGCAACATGTGTGTCCTCCCATTCTTCTCCAGGGTGTATGTGTTCATTCTCCCATCATGAATCACATTTTTGTCATATTTCCATGGTCTACCCAAAAATAGATGAAAAACATCCATGGGAATGACATCACACATAATATTATCATTATATCCTCCTATTTTAAATTTGACTAAGCACTGTTTAGTGACATTTACCTGATGTCCCTTTTGTAGCCACGAAACTTTATATGGACTTGGATGATCAGTCGTCTCCAATTCCAGCTTCTCTACCATCTTTGTAGATATGAGATTATTCGTGCTACCACTGTCTACAATGACCTTGCATACCCTGTCTTTGGTTTTGCAAGCAGTCCTAAAAAATCTGGTCCTTTGGACTGAACTTTCCACCTCTCTCTTTGGTGTCAAAAGGACTTTTCACATAATTAGTGATCTTTTGCCTTCAACATCTTCTACCTCAACATCTCACCTCTGTGCCTCGGTGATGTGAGTCTCTCCAACCTCTTTCTTTTTATCAGGACACTCATAAGACTTGTGCCCATTCTTTCCACATGTGAAGCATGTAATTACTCCACCTCTTCCTCTTCCTCTACCTCTAGTACGAGGAAAAGTGTTGTTGTCAGCATAATCTCCTCTCTACTCAGTATGCTATCCTCTCTGTTTATCATATCGCCCTTGCTGTGAGCTTCCACCCCTCTCTGTCCATGTCTGAGGTTCCTTCCAATCGTCCCTGGGCTTCTGGGTTCTTTCCTGAGCAACTGATTTGCCTCTGGGTTGACTTCTACCTCGACCTCTTTGAACCTGCTTTTGTCTTAGCTTCTCTTCTGCTTTTAGAGCCATTTGATAAGCATCTTCCATCGTTTGGATGGTCAACATACTCATCTCATCCTGAATTTCATATCTCAGGCCATTCATATACCTAGCTACTTTTTCATCATTGCTTTCACGATGACCTGCACTGATATTCAACCTATAAAATTCTTCAATATATTCCTTTATGGACATCAGCTTCTATCTTAGGTTCTGCATTCTCCTGAACAAAGTAATCTGATAATCCCTGGGAATGAATTTTTCCTTCATCTTTGCAATCATCCTGCCCCAACTCTTAATTTTCTGCTTGCCTTGGCAACACCTGTCTGCTTGTAGTTCATCCCACCACAAGGCTACATATCCTTTTAATCTCGTGATGGCATGATTGACCTTCTTGTCCTCTTCCACATCTTCATAGTCAAAATATGTGTCTAGAGATCTAATCCAGTCTAGAAGCTCATCTACATCCATATTTCCCTCATAAACTGGAATGTCCATTTTCGCCTTTGCACCCATTCTTGCAACAGCTTTAAGTAAGCCCTCATTTGTTGCATCTTCTGCTGCAACTTCTTCATCTCCATGTCTAGCATCATCTTCATTTTTGGACTCACTGATATCTCCTACATCAGCTGTGCATTTTTGTCTTATCTCCACGTCCACAAGTCTGGCGCGTATGTTATGTAGATCTCTTTCTACTTCTAGATTCCACACTTGTCTACCCCTTCCTCTGGACGTCTCCCTTTCCTCCTCTAGATTGGGTGATTGTCTATCTCTTCTCCTTAGCAGCATGGTGAATTCTCCTTTTCCTTGCTATAGAAAGCAAATAAACTTTTATCAGCTTTGATACAACTTGATGTGTATCAGAGTGCTCTTTACCTCTTATGCCTCCCTCGTCTGAAATATATAGACAAGAATCAGGCTCTGATACCACTTGAAGCAGGCGTGCTCAAAAGGACATCCGCTCATAGGATCTTCCCTTTTCCACGGCCCGAAGAACTCTAATGTCCTTCTATTTTCCCTATCGAGAAGTCCGCACCCACAGAACTCTTTCACGCGATCCCCTCTCTTTACTTATCGGGGGATCAGACTTTGTGACTTCGCAAGGTCAGTGATCGAGTGTATGACTCTCAGATCCCCGAACCCCAATTCAAGTCAACGCTGACCTCTTCCTTTACCCTGTCAGAACTTTTATTATCGTGATTTTGGTACTCGCGGTGTTGAGCAACTTGCTTCTCTGACTCCCGAGTCCCAATAAGCAAAAACTCCGATGCACTCACGAGTTGACTTTTTCAACGGTCCCTTTACTCCATTGGCATTTCGGAGTTCGCAAGATCGTGAATCCTAATGCATATGTTTCGAGCCTTCTCCTTCCCCGAATTTTTGAAAGGATGTGCCACTTGTCCGCCTACCGATGCCTGTGACCCCACACTGTTCCTTTGGCCTGTCGGGATATCACGTTTCGCGATTGCAAATTGCAAGAGTATCCTATCCTCGGGACCTCTGAAACGCCGAACCCCGACTTCGTCAGGTCTTCCAACACGCGTCCCAAATGATGGACGGTTCAGATCGAACCTTGGACTTCACCAAGCGCAAAGTCAAACCATTCACCTATATGAGCCCCGATGAACGAATCCCCAGTTGAGTGATCACACAACACGTGTCCTTTTTGAGATCCATGGCTATGATCCCCTCGCTATTTCAAAACTCAAAAGGTCTCGGCCTCTTGACTTCTGAACCCCTGATATACCAATGACTCCTGATCCTTGCCACCTGTCCCAACAGAGGGACAGCTCTGAGTTTGTCGGGATTTCTACGATGGATTTGTCCAACCTCTGGTCCACGGGATTCTCGATTTCCCGAACCCTGACGCTTCAATATCCCAAGGCTTCTCTGGGTTTCCACTGTGCTCATGGGGATTTTAAACCCTGCACAACTCCTGTCAAATGGATGGTTGACAGGTAACTGGTTGATGATCCAATGAATCACGATCCCTAGAGATTAAACTCCGGATGCAGCCGTAACCTCCCCACTTCTTTACCAGATTAGACGACTGGCGGGATTTCGTGAATCCTCTCCACAAGATCCTGACCATCTGTCTTTTCCCTCCTTGATACTTTTACGAAGTGAACCAAGGAATCCTTCCCGGACTTAATCACCTGTGACACAGACTCCATCACTTTGAGTCACTCGATATGCGCCAACTCCTTATGCTACCCTCAATAGCTTCAAAGGATTTATCCCTCCTGATCTTTCTCACGACTTTGAATTTTAGAGAAGATTCTTGTGCACACTCCTTGCGGAAACTCTTAGACACTTCCAAGTGCTGAATACCTCTGACTCTACGCACTCCTGCAGCAGTAGTCTCTCACACCTTGCTCAGGTTCGCAACCCTGAGACTTTGCTTCGCTTGTGCACTCCTTGCATGGCTCCTGTACCCAACTGCACTTCTGCGGAGATGAGAACAAATGCTACCTATTTGAACCCTCTGTCAATGCACTCCTTGTGGACACTTCGACTACACTCCTTGCAGGAATTCTTGCTCAGATAGAGAAACAATTGAAACTCATCGGCTCTTCCTTTCAGACTTCACTTAGAACATGAAATCATATACACAGCATATCAAATCAAGTTCATAACAAGAAACAAACATTCATGAGCATAACATAAATACATAGAGAACAACACAAAACCATGAATTTGAATCAAAGCTTTCTATTAATCCAAATATCTGTACATGGGTGTTCTTACACAGCTCTTTGCATGCTCTTTCTCTTCCTTCTCCATAATTCTACCAATCTAATGATACAATACACAATGAGGGTGTCTATATCTCGTTTCCCTCTTGCGCTCTCAAAACAGTCTAATCTAGAATTAAAATTCTATCTACCTACATTAACTATCTTAAATGCCTCCTACCTACTAAGGACGAGAGTGAGCTACTCAAGGTCTGATTACATCACACAAGTGCACTTCATTAAATTGTTACATTTATGTTCGTGCAACAATCCCAAGGTAAATTTCAAAATTTTTGATGGTGCTTGTCCAGCTGTCTCTTACCTTTCGCACTGGCTCATTTGACGTGGGAGATGCTCCTGCATCAATAAGTAAGAGGCTAGGGCACACCTATTACTCATTCTAGTTTTGGATTAGCATTTGCTATTGCTCTTGAGCATTCAGTTTGGGGTTTTTGCTATAAAAACCCTTGTGAGCAACTCAGTGGTGAAATATCCACTCACCTTGTTTTGTAGCTTGGTCTCGGGGATGAAAGACTCCTCAACACCATTCTAGTCTCAGCCCATCTCCATCTAGTGCTTCAGAAGGTAGCAGGCCGTACTGTTCTTGTGTTTCCAGCAAGGGCGCACCATCATCTAGAGGGAGGTTCGATCCAACTTATCCTGAGGGCCTGGGGCCATTCCGATAGTTGGGTTTTGTTTGTAGGGGTAGGACCATCAGTTTGAGGGATTTTCTGGAGGGTTATCATCATTCTACATTTGTCTGCAGATTGGGACCTCTTGGAGCTATAGGGGGCGTCCTGTGATTTAGTAAAACTCAGATCTAGGGATATCTGCTTGAGATCTGAGTCTGTAACTTCTCCCACGAGATTCTCATAGCCTGATCTATATTCTTGGAGAGTTTCAAATCATTTGGAGGCCTCCTTCATCAGGGCCAAACCAGCTAGGGTTTCAGTCATCTAGTGGAGCACACCATTCAGTGGAGGAATTCAGATCTACAGGGTTTGAGAGTGGATTTGGGAATTTGGGCATCTGGGTTGTCCTTACAGTTGCCCGATCTATCATTTGGCATATTTTTTGGGATGATTGGACACTTTTGGTAGTAGGGCCAAATTATTGAGGGCTTCAGCATTCTAGCAAGGCGTGGCACTTTCCAGCTTGGAGGTGGAGCATTAGTATGGCTCAGGTCTACTTGATTCAGTCTTCATTGCATATCCATCCTTTGGAGGATTATTTTGTATTGTCGTGAGCATTTTGTAGCAGCTCATATCTATTGCTTGCACGACCATTTGAGGTTTATGCCAGATCATCCATCTATTGTATTGATCTTACATTGCTCACAATAAAAAGGTCAGATCTTTGCTTGTGCTTCTATATCTTGAATATATTGTGATCTTCATGTGTTGATGAATCTTGCATGCACTTAATAACTCAATAAATACCTGCACATCAATAGATCAGTAGTAGTTAGTGATTCCAAGAAAAGATTTGGCTTGGGATCATTACACTTGTATTAAGGGTTGTTTTATTTATCCTGTTCTAACTTAGTTAATATAATTTATTGGCTTGGCAATGAATGGAAACATTATGTGATGACAATGGAAAGTTATATTTATTGTTATATAGGTTAAAATGGGAAGCTACATGACAAGGCATGGGAAGCTACATGACAATGGCATGGCATGGCTTGGAAAGGCATGGAAATGACATGGCATGGAAATGAAATCCCATGGAATGTCTTATCAAGGCATAGCATTGGCATGGAAATGTCATGATATGGAAAGGAATGGAAATGGCATGATATGTGTAATATACCAGATATAAAAAGTATGCAGAACAAAAATAAAATGCTAGTAATGGCAAAATAACAGTAATATAACCAGAACAATCACCACAATAGCACTGAAAGGATATAAGAATAACAATAGAAATAACACTTTGATATTGAAAGCAATGTTCATAGGCCTCTTCGAGGGGGCAACCTCCAGTTGGGCAGAGCTCTATTACAATAATATCCAAGCTAGGGTTCTCATACCCTCGACTCCTATTTATACTAAATTGTTAGGTGATTTACAATTATGTAGAAGAAAAATGAGAAAAATAATTTCTATAATAAATTATTTTAATATGTCATTTTTAAGGTCACAATATTTTCAAGTGACCACTATTTGAGTGTGGATTGTCATTAGATTTAGATGGATATAATTCAATACGTATTCCATATTGTTGGTTGTGAGTTAGAATATGTATATCCACAACATTCATGCAATTAATTCATAATGAATGATCTATCGATGATGTAGAGAGACATGGTTGATTAGCAAGCAATGCTACTTGAGAACCATTAATTGCTTATGGATTTAAAACTTAGAAATATTTTCCACCATAATCTAATCCTTAATGTGTAATTCAAGTGTTTATAATCACTTTAGAAACAAATCAAGGGATTAATACACATAAAATTCATACACTTTGAAATTCATAGATTCATAAACATCAAATGTAGAAACAATGAGAATC
>SNQJ01S0248311.1:1369-13007 GCA_010110895.2 Picea sitchensis
AATCCACTCAAGGGGTGAGATGGATTGCCCAATGTAATGGTGATAGTATACTCTTGATGAGAATAGAGGATTCCTCAAGAGAATAGTAGAAACATAACTTTGCTATTGAATTCCTTAAGAATGAAGTGCACCCATGGCCTTGTTTTATAACACCTCTTTGAGGTATTGTGCAACTAGCTTGTAGTGTGAAAAGAGGCTAATTAGGGTATTTTTAGGTCTTTGACCGGCCACCCAGTCGAATCCAGTCTAGATTTTAGTGTCAAATAAACTTGGAAGCTGAACCAGAAGTGGGTGGGAGGCCAACCACTCTCATAAATGCATCGTTCTCAGATGTGCGTAGCTTTTAGCGACCACAGTCACTCATCGGGTGCATGTGTGCCTTTCCTGCATTTCTATTTTGCGCATGTGCGCGCGCGCCCTGTGTAGTCATAGCGCACTTTAATTTTGTCACTGGTTGTATAGTTTTTGACCCTTTGGAAATGATTTTGTGGTAATTTTGTTCCATGGGTGACCTCATAACTGTTTGATGATGCTGAATTCTTATAACCATTTGCGGACGAAATTTCAGTGATAACACGAACTCTTCATCTTCTCTGGCCATTATGTTCCTTGTGAGTTCATCATCAGTGGTCGTTATGTTGAGATTCCTTAGCTTCTCTGGTCGTCGAGACTCTTTGTCTTCTCTGTCAGTTACATCCAATCAATTATGGCTGCTTTGGCTTCTTAGCCCCTTCCTTCATGTGACCATCGATGGTGACCAAGCGCTTATTCAAAAGGCGCTTCCCGATTTTTGTCTAGTGAGCGTTGGCTCCATTTCACGATATAATATTGGGCTATGAGATTCATGTGACCAAGTGATTGTGGGCGCATCCTAAGGTGGTTTAGACCAAACTGCTTTTTTCCCCACAATTCACCATGAGCCTCCACGTGTCCTTTCTCCAAAAACTTTGGTTTCCATTGCGAGTCGCTTACGAAAAAATTAAGGCACATGCATGTTCTGGCCCCGCAATGGAGCATGACCGTCGATCTCACGATCTTGATGGTGCTCTTGAATGGATAGTTTATATATGTCCTCTCAAGTCCATGGACCAGATCTCTCCTTCCTCCATCAACGACTGGGGTTTCCTTCATGATCCGGGCTCCGGGAGTTTCAAGTCTTAAACCCTGTTGATGCTGACTATATATCTTTCGGAATGGAAGATCCGCTGACATCTATTCTCTTCAATCGATGGCTCTGCCTTCTTTAATTTTTTCACACGTGATCCTTAGTCTCAACGGTCATATGACATGTGTACTTATTGATGTGGTTTCCCATATGCCCTTTGCTGACATGGTCTGCCACATTTCCTTGAGGACGAGATTTGTTGATGTAGATATCTCTGATCTAATGGTCATTTTCTTATCTCCAGATCCGACGGTTGATGGAACTTCACATTCTGGGAATTTAAAACCTCAAACCTTCATTTCTTCTGTACGACAATCTCCCGGAGTTGATGATCTATAGACACCTATCTCTCTGATTCTACGATTAGGATTTCCTCCTCGAATCCGGCCTTCGGGACTTTCAATTCTCAAACTTCGCTTGCTCCCGCAGCATTTCACCCAGAGTCCATGATCCAACTACATGTGTCCCTCTTGGATCAACGATCCTCATTCACTTTAGGACTTCGACACTTTGAACTTTGGGACTTCGTCGTGCCAGATCAACGGTCCATGCTCTCCCTTTGATCGATGACTGTGATCAAATCGTGACTTCGCGTGTCGGGTGTTTGAACATGAGCCAACCCTGACTCTTCCAACTCCCGATATCTGAAATACTCTATATCAACGGACCACATCCCTCTATGATCCAACGGTCCAGATCTTATCGAGACTTTGCATTTCGCGGAGTTGGAGGACTACTCACCTTTGACTTTTCCAGTTCGCAAGTCAATGAAATGATGATCTCTCGCCACGTGTCCTATGGATCCAATGGTTTAGATATCATCATGATTTCACATTTTGTAGAGTTGGAGGATGGCTCTCGTCCATTATCCTCTTCACAGTTATACTGGATTTGACAACTGTTGGTCCTCGACGCTCAGATCCAATGGATCAGATCTGTACTTCTCCTCTACGCTTCCTCTGCTCATTGGACTCTTATCTAACATACATTGGGTATTCGGGATTGGTGATCCAACAACCACTGTCGCTCCTCCTCCTGAGATTTGGACTTCTCAAATATCTAAGTTTTAAAGGCCATGACCTCTGATCCTTCTGTGAGCCTTGATGTGTGTGATCTCGTCTACGCATCTCAGAACACTATCTCTCCTGAGCTTTGATATCTGCATATTGTTTGCTTCTTCACTGAGCTTTGATCTCTATTTCTATTTTTCCATCGATGCACACTTTGATCTTTCCATCAATGAAAAGCACACTCTTCTTGTAATCATGCCAACAAGAAGACTGTTATGTCTTNACTTTACCTTGACTCTAATCTAGATAGGTGATCAGGTCCTACGTTTCACCTACCAGGCTTAATGATCACTTCAAAAGAAAATTCCTGAAACAATAGCAACCATCTACAAATTCTCCCTTCCAACACAGGTTTGTTAACTAGACATTTTAGTGCAGAATGATTAGTAAAGAACTTAAAATGAGAACCTAGCTAATAGTGTCTAAACTTCTGTCATAAATCATAGCTAAACCCTCCCTTTCTCTCATTGTGTAGTTACATTCAACTTGCGACAACTTTATGCTCACAAAATAGATAGGATGATCCATGGATCCATCTCTTGGTTGCACTACGATAACTCCCAAGGAAATACATGAAGCATCTACATGGACGTGAAATTCGTTTTCCCAATTTGGGAATATCAAAATAGGTGTTGTGTTGAGCTTCTCCTTTAGGGTCTCAAACGCTTTATCACATTTTGGGGTCCATTGAAACATTTCAACCTTCTTTAATAGATTTTCCAGTGGTGTAGTGATGTTTGCATATCTTCTGATGAACCTGTAGTAGTATCATGTGTGTCCCAACGTAGAGCGCAACTGCTTAGCACTCATAGGTGGCGGCATGTTCACAATGACCTCAACTTTGGCTAGGTCTACCCGTACTCCCTCTCGGCATACTATGTGGCCTAACAAATTTCCATGTGGCACACAGAAGATACACTTTCTGAGGTTCAACGATATCTGCAGTTCTCTACATATGTCAAACATCAGACATAGTAGCGCTACATGTTCCTTGAGTAGGATATATATCGTCCAATCATCAATATAGACTTCTATAAACTTGTGAATAAATTATCAAAAATATGGTATTACAATCCTAGAGAAAATTGCAGGGGCATTCTTTAATCCAAATGGCATCACATTGTATGCAAAAGACCCCCATTCTATTATGTGTGTGGTCTTCTTTTTGTCTTCTTCAACAATCCTTTCTTGGTGGTACCCTGAAAATCCATCTGTAAATGAGTACGATTCTTTCCCTGCAACCTATTCTAGCACCTCATCAGTAAAAGGTGTTGGAAAATGGTCATGCACACAGGCATAGTTAAGGATTCTATAGTCTACACAGACTCTAATATTCTTTGTTCCTTTCTTTCTCTAGATGACTATTGGGCTGACCCATTCTGCCTCTTCTACCGCAAAAATAAGTCCATCTTCCAACATGTTGTCTATCTCCTTCTTAACCTTCTCTTTCACTTTGGGGTTAAGGCGGTATGGTCTATGCCTCACAGGTTTTGATCCTGGTTTTAATTCAATTTTCATTTCTCCCATAGCTCCTTTGATCCCTTTTAACTCTGAAAATGTCTTTGGGAACAAATCCTCATATTACCGCAACAAAATCTGTATTTTTTGACTAGTTTTCTCATCTGAGTAATCTCCCACCGTAGCTATCTTAAGTTTCTCTAAGGTCCCTATATTGAATTTTCACAACTTTATTGGGTTATTATAAGAACTATCAGTATGACTGGGTATGATGTTCTGGATTTATTTGTTCCCTTCTATCTCTTTTATGGCTAGGTTTCTCAATTCCTCTAAATCATCTGGGATTTCTGAATCCCTGTCAATCTTATAGAATTCTATCGGCTTCTTGTCTAAGGTTAGGTGAATATTAGTCTGAAGTTATCGACTATGCTTTTCACATACTACTAGGTTTGATTTCTAATTACTACTATCTGTAAACATAAATTCTTTAATTCTCTGTAGGAATACTTCAAGCTCAGGGTACTTATTTGTAAAGGAGAAGTCCTTGAAAAAGTGATATGCCAATGTTTTCCAGTCATTGGTCCGTCTTCTAGTTTCTTCATGCATGAACCAAGCTTCCAGGATTGGACCTAGTGAGTGGGGAAATACATGAACCCAGAAGTGAGGTGGTATTTCCGTAACTTGCCACTGTGTCATGCACTGTTCAATATGTGCTTTAGGATCAGACTCTCCATTGAATAGTTGTGCAACTTGGAAAGTTGTTTGCATCTTTGATTCAAGCTACTCCTTATGCTGAAATCTATATTTGATAGCTTGCTTCACATCGTCCCAATTCTTGAGTAATTTGTGATTGGCCCACCATATGGCAGGGGTGTCCTTGAGGGCTAAATCTAGTACTGAGATCCTTTGATCCTCTACTACCTTTTCTTCCATACTGAGCAGAAAATTGTCAAGCCCCAAGGTACCATCATATACTGGGTGTTCTCTGACCTCGGTTCTGACCCATCTAGTTGCCCTGATATTGTGCATCTCCTCGAGAATCTTTCATATGAGCCTTACTGCCAACTGTCAAATGTCAGTTCTGAATCTTCATTCGCTGACTGTATACTCCTCCAACTTTAAGATCCATCAATAGTAGGATTTCTGTAATCTTCTCTTTTTCCTATTGTTATAGTGTACATATGATCCAAGTCTTCTCCCTCCATATTGTTATCCACTGGCTCTGTATATCTGGGGCCTACATATGGACCTAAGGGCCGGACCCAAACGCTGAACTACCTTGATTGCATCTCCCTTAATTGTCATAGTGTCTTTCTTTAGGTCAATCACCGCATAGTTGTCATCGGCCCAATCAATACCAAGTAGGGCAGGATAAGGGTGCTTATCCCCCATAATCTCAATCACCTCAAAGTCAGCTACAGTCTTCACTCCCGCAACATCTGTTTCCACATTCTCCAGTCTTCTTATTGGGAAAATGAAATATTGGTTTTCCATTCTTAGCTGGATTGGGGAATATGTCAACTGGGGTTTTCCTAGGGCTTCCCAAGTCTGTTTAGGCAGAATGTTCACATCAGATCCTAGATCCAACATAACATCCTTAATCTCAAACTCTTCTAGCTGGGCTACTAGTCAGAATTCTTTGCATGTTCATACTTTCCTTCTCTGCACTCTCTGAGCATTATTCTTAGGAAGATTAGTCCTTATTCTTGCTTCTGTGGGTTCCTCATTTCCTAACACTAGGTATGGCGCATTGCACAACTTTTTTGTTAACTAGTCATTCCCAAGAATATCAGAAAATAACTGAAACCATACGTCGACTACGTTTTTTGGTTGCTCAGGTTGTCTTGGTGTGACTACAGGGTTTTTGGGTGCAGGGGGTGAAGCGAGGACTTGCACAATCTTATGGTAAATAATAGGTTGTGGGGGTTTCTCTTGCATCTCAGGGCTAGGGATGTTCTGAAATACTTCTATGGCATCTTTAAAGAACAACTTCTGTTTAAGAGGATCATACCTATCTTCTTTAGGTGTTGCCTTCTGGATCCGAGGTAGATTATTAACATCAACTCCAGTCTTTGCCCCTCCTTGAGTGACAATATTAATTTTGGACAATTGTCCTTTAATAACTATTTTGATTTTTGAACTGATGAGGTTAGTTTCTCATTGACGTACCCGATCTTCCCATTTTGCAATTAGTTTTGGGCAATCTTTAGTTGCGTTCCCATTGGTTCTGTAATGACAACACCATAGTCACCTCAAATGAGGACAATCTCTAGCCATATGTCCTTGCTCATCATAGTTATAAAATTTGCTTGGTCCTCTTCCCCTGATTCTTCCTCCTCTAAAGTCTCCTTTGGCTCCACCTCCTCGACCCCTTCCCGGTCCCTGAGGGGTTTCGATCACCCTGAATGTTGTTCAATCCAACATGTCTGCAAGTGCATCCAATGCTCTACACTTATTAGTAGTATGTGTGGTAGACGCACACAAATCGTAGTGTACAATATTTGGTAATGTTGAATACTTCTGAATAATGGGGCATTGTCTTGGACCATGCCCATGGTTTCAGAAAATCTCGCAATACTCAACTGTTGGTGCTGCTTGGATTCCTAGAAGAGCATGATATGGGGTGGGGGTTATGAAATGGTAAATTCATAGACACTTGTGCAACTCCTCCCGTGGGTCCCGGTGAGGGTCCCATCTGATTATGAGGTGGTCCCATTCCCCTCATTCGTGGACATTCGTTCACAAGATGTCCTTTTGTATAACATCTGGTACACCAGACCTACGGTCATCCTAGTCTAGATATCATTAATTCTTGATTTTTTTTGTAAGTGTTGATATTTTCCCTTGTAGTTGCACTAAATTTGCATCTGTTGGGGGTTTGGTCACTCTCAAGCTCCCAGGATATTCTGCCATGGCTTCAATCTTCATTGATTGTTCCAAGGCATCTGTCAATGTGGCTATCCATTGTTGCGCTAACAGAATCCATGTCAGAGGTAGCAATCCCTGAATATACCATTTTGTTTGATGTTCCTCATGGATTGGATGTGATAACCTCCCTATAACATATTTAAACTTTTGGTTGTATTCCTAGGCTGATTCACCTTCCCTTTGTTGAGTCTCGTGCAACTCAGATAGAGCTTGTTGTTCTAATTGAGGTAGCTTAAACTCCATTATGAACCTTGTCCTTATCTGATCAAGTGTGAACGCTTGACCTTGCATTCCTGGCACTCCTGGCTCAATAATCTTTATGTACCATTTGAGAGCACGACCTCTCAAGGCAGTCTGAAACTCAACCAACTTATTCACATCAGGAGTCCCAACCAATGTTGCTCAACATCTTCATCTACCTTACTCCAAAATTCTGGGTATCGAGCAATCGAACCTCCCGTGTGACCATCCATTGTTGATCTTGTTGCTCATATCAAAAAGAAACCTAATGGTCCTTCTTGCGACCTACCAGGGGATCCCGATATCCTCCATGTACTCGCAATTCCTGGTTGTGACTGACTAACTAATTGTACTAGAACAAAATTATCATAAGAAGGTAGTATTGAATTTACCACTTGTATGGAAGACACTTAGGGTATGGGCGATTCGGGGTTGGTGCCACTGGCTTCGGGGCAGTTTTCTTTTATCTGGGCGGTCTCATTTTGTTCCACTGGAGTGGTATCTTCAGCTGGATTCCCGATATTTCCTAGCATCAGGGCTGAATCTTCTCTTTCTTCTTCAAGATCCATGCTAGCTTCCTTCTTCTCATCTTCTGCAACTCTTCCATATGTATTTCCTCCACTTCTCCTGGTCCGACTTCTTTCTGCAATTTCTTGGACTGTTTTGTTGCTTTCTTTATCTTACCGCGCCACCACTTCTCAACTATGGCGACTCTTTTCAAGGCTCGCTAGTCTCTTGAGTCCATTTCTTATTGTTTCCTTCGTTTGTCAAAGAACCATTTCCCCTCTCTCAGGCCATGACTCCACCCCAAACTTGCCCTACCCCAAGTGAGGGTGTTTACGCTACCATCTCAGTTGGGGACATAGTCAACATCCCCTCTTCCATCAAGAAAACCTTAATACATAGGAGGATTTCTTTCAACAGTCTTCCCCTTGCGTCTTTCTTGAAATACTCCTCTGCTCATGAAAAAGATTGGTGATTCTCAGCTGCAAACTCAATAATGTATCCTTCTAATGTGGTATTGACCCAGAAATCAATCGCTCGCATGACTGGAAAATCCAGTCAATGAAGTGCTGCAATATTTTATGTATCCCAAGTACAGGTCCTCTTGACTCATTCTTGGAACTCTGGAGCTTCTTGGAGCCTATCTATCCAGTGAAAAATTTCTTCCGGGAACTTAATCCAGAATATCTCGTATTGGTTGCTCGATCTTTCTGAGTAAAAGACTACCTCCTGAGTACAGTAGTAGATCTGTGAATCCGTGGAAGCATCCTCCCTACAGGTTCCCTTTTAATGCAGGTCCCGACAATGAAACCATTTTGTTGGCGTAATATTGATCAGACCAGGGTCCTTCTCAGGTTACCAGCAAAAGGTACAATGTAGTCTAGAGCACTGGCATTTTCATCTCCTCCAAATAGAAGAAGTCTCACCTGAAGCACGACTAAGACAAAAGGATAGGGAAGGGCAAGGAGAATATTTAGAAGGGTTCACAGAACCTTCAAGATTCATCCTGATCTTGCACAAGACAAACTAACTACAGAGCATATTTGAACCCATATACACAAGAACCGAAGCTACTTAGGTTGCGGAAAGCATTCAAACATAGAAACATCATGTGGAACTTATGAAGCATACATACGTATTGTAAAGATATAATGCAAAAGTATAAACACAAAATGATGCAACATATTTCAAAATTTTGGACCCTTCTTTATATATTATCTTCATATATTTCTTAGTTACAACCTCAAAGCTACAAAGTAGTTCTCTGTTACAGACTCCTGCCTCTTGACCAATGTCGTAGAGCTCTATTTCCCAAAACTGTGTACAGATTACATTTACATAACTCAAAACCCGATTTCTCAGCAATAGACAACAACAAGAAGACAACAACCTGACAGAACAACAAGGGAAGAAATCTTTTACAATCATGAGCGAACAACCCTTACAATCGTAATCATCCCATATATATAAGCAAAGTAGGGTCTTCTGGCTTTGATCTCGAATTCTTTCTTGTTCTATTGCAACTGCTTTTGCCTTGATGGCATTGTGCTGCCCTTTTCGCAACTGATTTATGTTACTTCTCCTTGTTTTGTTTTCCAGCTTCTTCTATAGCTTGTGCAACTCGTACTAGACCAAAAATGGGACTGTAGTCCTTCTTGCACAACTTCTCATACAAAAAATAAGGGCCCAACAATGAGGACGATATAGGGATTGAAAAGTACAATCAAGTCTTTATGGAATAATTTGTCGATTAGGAGAGGCTGCAAAAATAACTAACCGATCAACCATTGAGTTCAATTCTCTTTTAACATGAGTGATGTTGAAACATAGTAGGTTCGAGATAAGTGTCCAAACAATTTGGGTGTAGTGTTTCATAAACTTGTTTCTAGGAGAGTATATCTTTTGTACAAGGTTCACAACAAGCTCAGAATCCCCAAAAAATTTAAGGTAACCACAACCCAGATTATAGGCATTTTGAATGCCTAACAATAATGCTTCGAATTCAGTAACGTTGTTTGTGAAAGCAAACTCTAACCTATAAGAAAAATTATGAATTTTCCCCACAGGAGAGTTCAAGATAATACCATCTATGTTTCCTTCATTGGAGCATGAACCATCAAAGTGCATATGCCACATACCGTCGTCTAAGTCGATTTTTTCCAAGGTATTTTTGTCCTCATCAACAAAGAGGGAATACACTCCTCGATCCTCCTCGATATAATTCACATTAGGGTGTGGGACACTTTCTATGTAAGGTGAAATTCTTCCCTCTCTAAGGACTATTATGTTTTTTCCATTCCGAGGAATGGATAAGTGTGTCTCGTCAAGTGAGAGGTATCCTCTCGTTAAAGCTTTCCAATCTCTTCCTAGGATGATCGAGTAACTACTTACTAGCAAATCGATTACCTGAATATTAAGGGTTGTCCTTATTTCAGGGTGCATGCACAAAACCAAGGTCATATCCTTGATTTCACCTATGGTTTTTTATTGTATACTATTATAAGAGAGCATGTTTCTGGTGTTTTCATTTGTACAAGACAAGCCTAGATCTTCCATAATAATCTTCAACATTACACTTGGGCCCGAACCGCCATTAATGAGGCAACAATGGGCAATCTTACCCATAATCTTTACAGAAATATAAAACAGGGGATTTTTTACAGGGTGTCTAAAGTTATATACACCTACTTTATTTACAGACAAATCCTCTTCATCTACCTCTTTAGAGAGGTTGGCTACAACATAAGATTTTCCTTCCATGAATTGTTTTAGATGCTTATATTGTTCAGGGATGACAACCATGTACAGAAGGGTTGCATCTGCTTTGATGTTGGCCAACTGATTTAGAATGTTGTATTTGGAAGAGGGGAGAGGGGAGGTAGTTCCTTGACTTTAAGGAGCTTTAGGAACCTAAATAGTAGCAGCCGGTGAGGATGATCTTGGGATAGAAGAATTGTGGGGAGGATCATATTTTCTTTTGGGAGCATAGGATTTATTCCTAGTATTGACGATCATTACATCTTCTGGCTCTACAAAATCTAGGACAACGATGGTAGTTTCAGGTCTCTTGCCAAAGATATTATCTCTGGCACTCTTCTTTACCTCACATGTACTTTCCTCATGCTGTTCCTCGCAAAAGTTACACCAACTACGAGGCATGATAGATTTAGGCTGAAAATTATTTTCATTTGGATTTCTAAAAGGGGGTGCAGAAGAGGATGAATCTCCAGGGGTAAGAGAGGAGACATTTCCTTTTCTCTCATATGCTATCATACGATTATTCATGTCTTGTACAAGTTGTAACAGGGTGGACATGTCTGTCTCTTTAACTGAGTCTCCCTGAGGAAGACATGTTCTTTCAATATGTTCTTCATACTCTAAATAAGTATGCAGAGTGGAACCGAGGTTATCAATGGCCTTTTCCTCAATCCTATGATGGTAGGGGGAATGTAATTCATTATAATAATGCATGAAAGTGGCTTGGTTCTGAGGTCGAATGAGTTTAGGGATTTGATTGTATAACTTGGTGAAACACAACTTGAAGGACTTGATAGTCTCACCATCCTTATAAGCGATGTTATTGTACTCTCGTAACTGCTCGGCTGGGCTTTTGGATTGCCCATAGATGGATTTGAACCAATAGACTAACTCCTCACAAGTAGATAAACTCTTATGAGGGAGATCAAAGAAATCGGTCATGGCCTTCCCTTCAAGGGAATTGACAAATAAGTGCATACAATTATCGTTGTCATTGGCTCCTATGTTGTGACAGGCATTAGAAAATGCCACCAAGTGTTCATTCGTAGTGACAATGTTATCCCCCAAAAACCTAGGGAGATGCTCTCTGAATTTAGGAAGTGGACGAGTAACAGGTGTCGGGTTAAGAGGGGAGGAAACATGCCACGGGGTGGTTGTAACATCTTCTTCAAACTGAAAAATCCCATATTTTTTAATGACTTTGGTGGGGTTTGTGGTAGATTGTATAAGTACTTGGTGACTATACAAGCTACCAATCATTGACAATGCTAAATATTGAGATGAAGAAGCACCTCTGGTGCCACCAGAGCCACCACTAGATGTCATCTTGTGGATAATAGGTAAAGGAGAGAAAGACAAACTAGATGAATCAGACAAGGTTCTCCTTAGAGCACTTTTCTGGGTTGATAACACAATGTTCCTTCTTCCTATTTTAGCAATAGGATCAATTTCAGGTGATAAACCTCTTCTTCTCCTAGAAACATGAGGGTTTAAGGACATGAAAAGAAGATTAAAA